>JBBPBX010071245.1:0-12345 GCA_038048925.1 Garcialebias charrua | reverse complement strand
TGTATATATATACACATATATATATATACATATATATATATATATATATATATATATATATATAATATTGTCTTTGAGCACAATATGAATATTGTAAAAGACTGCAAGCAATCATAGGTCATCATATTTCAGTTACCATTCATTCATATTTTGCATTTTAATAATATAATTAGATTATAATTGGTTTACTCTCAATGCCCTCAACTGGTTGAAATGAGATTTTAGACGGAAGTGAAATTGAGGAGTGGGGAGAATGTGGATTTATTGCAATTAATATTGTCAAAGCAAAATGGAATGAAAATATTGCACATGGCAAGTTTTTCTAATATCGCATAGCCCTTAGTTGTTGCCTTTTTGTCCAAACCTCGATAATATTATTTCTAATATTCTAATTGGAGAGTGGTGGTGCAGAGGTTAGAGAAGATGGGCCAGTGATCAGAAATTTGCTGGTTCAACTCCCGGTATCGTCAACATCAAAGTGTGGGTGGAAAAGGTGAAACACCAACATCTGCCTCCACCCTCATTTGCCCCACTCTGGGTCCATGTGCAAGACCCTTAACCCCACCATCTGCTCCCAAAAACAGGTCTCTCTTGTAAATAAGTTCTCGTGACTCAATGAGACTACCTGTATAAATAAAGGTTAAATGGAAATAAATAAATAAAAATTCTGATTCTTCTTCTTCTTTCGGCTGTTCCCTCTTCAGGGGTCGCCACAGCGAGACATCCTCCTCCACCTCATTCTGTCCTCTGCATCCTCTGTCCTCACTCCAACTACCTTCATGTGCTCTCCAACTGCATCCATATATCTTCTCTTTGGCCTTCCTCTTTGTCTTTTTCCTGGGGTTTATTTTATTTATTTATAGAATTTATACAATTGCAGCCATTTTTATTATTCGCCTGTCGAAAGGCAGACATATTATGGTATAGTCTGTCTATATAACAATAATAATAATAATCATTTTATTTAAAAGCGCCTTTCAGGACACCCAAGGACACTTAAACCAATACAGTTCAAACATTATCAGCGACAGATTGAAATATAAAATACATAAGGATTATAAAATGCAAAATAATAAAAATACATTTAGTGAAGTTAGTGATAAACTAGTCTAAAGAGATGGTTTTTAAGGGCTGTCTTGAACAGAGAAAGGGATGTGGTGTTTCGAAGGTCTGGCGGTAGAGCGTTCCAGAGGTGAGCGGCAGAGCAGGTGAAGGCCCTGCTCCCCATGGTGGTGAGGCGGGCAGAGGGTACATGGAGATGTAGCGAAGAGGAGGATGATCTATGTCCGTTTGTCTTCTATAAACTTTTCCTTGTCCCGCCCATAACTTCTGATCTGTTCAAGATACTTTAATAAAACTTTATACACAAATTCATCATCACTAGAAGTGTCTTCTCCTCAGCTGTAAGGTCATGCTCCCAAATCAAGGTCAAAAGTTTCTATAGTATGTGCCGCACGTGGTACTCTCGTTGTGTAAAGTCAGTTTAAAGTCAGCTGGATCTGACAGCGATCTTGAATTATGTTGACTCCAAAAATTTATCATACAGGTACAGCCAACGCTAACTTTGAGTTTAAAAAAATATATATATTAATTAGTTTGTACAATATTTTGCTTACAGACAAATAGGGTCAACTTCAAGTATCCTGATGCATGCTCAATAATCTAGGTAGAAAAATCTAACAAAGTTAAGTCAGGTCCTCCGGACGAATTAAAAACATAATACAATTTTTTTTATTTTATTTTATAATTTTGAATCTGTCCAGAGGATCTGACTTAACTTTTGTTAGGTCAACTTCAAGGTTTCTGCCAAGGTTGTAAGCAAAGATGTTGCACAATTTTTAAAGGTTAAAGTACTGGTTTCCCCATACAAATACTGGTATGTGTGTCAGACTTGATAACAGCCTCAAGTACTCGTACTTATGCTCATAAAAACACCCTAATACTTGAAACGAATATCACGTTTTTGCTTGGTAACGCCATTTCTTCTTCCACTTTACAATCAACGCAGGCCATGACAGCAGACTGTTTGTTGTGTTCTTAACAAAGGAATGGTGGTTCTAAAGTTATTGTGTAATGTTTAAGAACTACGTCATTAACTACTGAGTAACTGAACTCAGTATTGGCAAGTACCCAAATTGAAGTACTCTTAACTAACGGTAGTGTTAGGATGCCCCGAAGTATGTGCAGTGAATGACTCTCAGCTTCTACCACAACATAGCTCAAGATCCACAAAATGGGCTGTATTATAACTATTCTTGTCTTTTTCTTAATTGTTGTTGTTCTGACCAACATGGAGAAGGTATAAATCAGAACAAGTAACGCCTGACGGGTTCAATTATTATGTTGTGGCAGTAACCGAGGTTCTCTCGTCTCAACAATCTCACCGTTCTGCCCTTCCATCTCTTTTTCTCTTTAGTCACAATTTGATCATCTTTACACCCCTCTTATCCCCCGCCTGCATCGCTCCCTTCCCCTCCATGTCTGTCTGTGTAATTTTGGCACTTGTATTTAAACCCCACCCCTGCCACCAACCTTGCCCTCCATCACTCCACCCATCCCTGCACGTCTATCCCCGCTGCTCTCTCACCCCCTCTGTCACCCCTGAGCGGTTCACACGAAACGGCAGCCGTCACTATCAGGTGTTGACAAGTTGCCCTACTTGATATTCATGGGTGAGATTATTAAAAAATGTGTGTTGGAAGTGGGGGAGAGGGAGGGTGGATGGAATGGGTGTGTGAGTGATGGGTGGGGGTTGCGGTGAGGGGTGTACAGGGTGTACACGAAGCATCATTACCATATCAAAGACACACTCGGCTTTTCCGTCCTAATGGTAATTACACTGCCCACAATTGGCACTCAGTGTTTGGATCACAACAACAAGAAGAAGAAAAAAATGGATGGGGGGATGAGGAGGATGGATATTAAAGGGAAGGGGGGGTACAATTGGCTTGGGCTTTCAGGTTATGTTAATACCGCTCATCTATTTAATTAGTAGCTGGCGTTGGGCTTTGTTTACATCTGATGAGGACACAGGAAACCGGGAAGAGAATGGTGAGGATGAGAGAAAGACTAAACGTAGAGTAAGAAGATGGAGGGGTTTCTGTTGCTGGATGGTGGGATGGCAGGAGGTCAGGTGTGGTTCTTGAACCTGTAATGAGTTCTGTTGAGTCTGGGTTGAGGCTGCATGAACCTCCCTGCTTCAATCGGGGTGAAAAGTGTTGAACATTGCAGGATTGACCAAAGTTCTGCTTCTGTAATTAAATGTTAACATTGCAGGATTGACCAAAGTTCTGCTTCTGTAATTAAATGTTAAATCAAATATTCAGTATTTTTTGTAAGGATTCATATGACCCATCACTTTTCATACCAGCAATTCAGATTAGGATCATCTTATTTTGAAAAGCTACAGAATTGTAGCAGTTTTGGCATACGATCAGTTTGTTGATGTTTGGAGTATACTGTATGCTGATGATGACATTCAGCTACAACCACCCCCGATTTAAGCTCAGTTTAGGTAGTCCCTGATTTACGAGCGCTCTTACATACGAGGATCCGGTACGATGCGGCTGTAATCCTTAATAAAACGTCGATAGAAGTTAGCAAACCCCTAGCCTGGCCCTCGCCTTCCTGCACAGCTCCACTCAATTCTCATTTCCCTTCACTTCACAGTCTGGGACTTCCCCCATCCACAAGGATTTCTCCGGTAGGTTTTTGTTCGGACCAATCAGAGAACAGAAGGCGGAGTTTTGAACGATGTCGACTGACGTCGTCATTCAAAATGGCTGCNATGAACCTCCCTGCTTCAATCGGGGTGAAAAGTGTTGAACATTGCAGGATTGACCAAAGTTCTGCTTCTGTAATTAAATGTTAAATCAAATATTCAGTATTTTTTGTAAGGATTCATATGACCCATCACTTTTCATACCAGCAATTCAGATTAGGATCATCTTATTTTGAAAAGCTACAGAATTGTAGCAGTTTTGGCATACGATCAGTTTGTTGATGTTTGGAGTATACTGTATGCTGATGATGACATTCAGCTACAACCACCCCCGATTTAAGCTCAGTTTAGGTAGTCCCTGATTTACGAGCGCTCTTACATACGAGGATCCGGTACGATGCGGCTGTAATCCTTAATAAAACGTCGATAGAAGTTAGCAAACCCCTAGCCTGGCCCTCGCCTTCCTGCACAGCTCCACTCAATTCTCATTTCCCTTCACTTCACAGTCTGGGACTTCCCCCATCCACAAGGATTTCTCCGGTAGGTTTTTGTTCGGACCAATCAGAGAACAGAAGGCGGAGTTTTGAACGATGTCGACTGACGTCGTCATTCAAAATGGCTGCCGCCACGAAGGAATTTTCATCAAAACAAGGTAAAAAACTATTATTTCTCTGCTGATAAAAAATATATTTCTTAGCTGACGTTATATCAGAAGTGTTCCTGAGCTTAACAGTTCCTAAATCAATTCACGAAATGGTCAAATCTGCTGGATTTAAATAGTTTCGGTTTGACATTTTCCAAACAGCCTCGGGTGCGCTACGAAAATAAATGATAAAAAATCGAATTTTATCTCAAATGTTTTATCTAGGCCAACAGTCAGTAAATTAGAGCCATATAATTACACACTGGTGGCAGAAAAAATATCCACCGAGTGGTTTCTGAGCAATTTATCTGATAGCCTGGACCTCGCCAGGCTAAACTAACAAAACTCTGCCTTCTGTTCTCTGATTGGTCCAGGAGAAATCGTTTTCAATGGGAGGAATGCCAGACCCTAGTCTGAAGCGAAGTGAAGGACAGGGTGTGGTTTTAACCAGGCTAGCAAACCCCAGAAATCATTGTGTTTCCTGGTTTTGGGTACAGGCCACTCCACCACGGCCCTCGTTTTCTCTGGATCAGTCCGGTATTGGCCACCTTCAAAAATAAATCCCAGAAAGGACACGGATGACACGTGGAAGTCACATTTTTTATTCTTAATGAATAGCTAATTTTCATACAGTCTTTTCAATACAGTCCTGACTTGTGTTATGTGCTCCTCTTCATTGTGAGAGTATATGAGTATGTCATCCAGATACACGAACACAAATTCTCCTAAGAAGTCTCTCAGAACGTCGTTGACCAGAGCCTGAAATACTGCGGGGGCGTTGGTTAAACCAAAAGGCATAACCAGATACTCAAAATGTCCCAGTGGTGTTCTGAAAGCAGTTTTCCACTCATCTCCCTCTCTTATGCGCACAAGATGGTAGGCGTTGCGCAAGTCCAGTTTAGTGAAGATGGTAGCAGACTGCAGTTGTTCATGAATAGAGTCTATGAGTGGGAGAGGATATTTGTTCTTGACAGTAATGACGTTTAAACCCCTGTAATCAATGCAAGGTCGCAAAGAGTTGTCCTTCTTTTTAACAAAAAAGAATCCTGCTCCAACTGGTGATGTAGAGGGACGTATAATACCCAAGTCAAGGGAGTCTTTAATGTACTCCTTCATAGATTCACGTTCAGGACCAGAAAGATTATACAAACGACTCGAAGGCAGTGGGGCCCCAGGAAGAAGGTCGATGGAACAGTCGTAAGGACGATGAGGGGGCAAAGACAGAGCCTTTTGCTTACTGAACACTGAGGCCAAGTCGTGGTAAACAGGGGGAATACCAGTAATGTCAACATGCTCCTCAGTGATGTTAGCCTTAGGAAGGTTATAGATGGTAGCACGTAAACAATTTTTCAAACAAAAATCACTCCATCCCTTCACTCTCCCAAGCTCCCAGTTAATGTTTGGGTTGTGTTTCTTCAACCAGGGGTAGCCTAAAATCAATTCTGTGTTTGG
This sequence comes from Garcialebias charrua, assembly GCA_038048925.1. NCBI lineage: Eukaryota > Metazoa > Chordata > Actinopteri > Cyprinodontiformes > Rivulidae > Garcialebias > Garcialebias charrua. The sequence goes on along the minus strand of JBBPBX010071245.1, from coordinate 6,529 downwards.
AGAATCAAGAACATAAAAATTGGTTATTTCATGGTGGTTGCCCGATATTAAATGCAAACCCACAGTTTTACACCGAATTTGTCCTACAACATCCCCAGTGACACCTTCTACAGATAACGGGTTGACTGTTTGAGTGGAGATGGATAAGTCTTTAACTAAATTTATACTAATTAAATTCTCCTCAGCACCAGAGTCTACCAATGCAGAAACAGAGTAACAATCTTGAGAGGTTTGGAGTGTCATCTTTAATGTGAGTCGACAAGTGTCAGAAATATTGGAAGCTCCCAAGTATTTTTCTTCCTACTGGTGGGACCTCTCGTTTCCCAGCAACGGGCAGTAGCGCAGATAGTGACCAGACTCTCCACAAGCACAGATTCAAGCTTCTTCGTCTCTGTCTCTCTTCAAAAGATAGATGGGCCCGCCCCACCTGCATTGGTTCGGGTTCTGGTAGAGCACGCAGACGACTAGCTTGACCCATAGGTGAAGTAGACTCTGAAACAAAGTCTTTCTGGGGCTTGTAGTTTGTTGGTGTGTTTCTGTAGGCGTTTCGCTCACCTGCCGCTGTCGTGAACCCGGAAGTGGGGAACTTCTGGTAGTTGTAGTTTCTCTCCCGGAAACGTTCTCGAAGATGTTCGTCGATGCAAACGGCGAGGTTTACAAGTTCATCCAGACTGCCAGGTTCATCACGGCAAGCGATTTGGTCCTTAATAATGTCCGACAAGGAATTTAAAAATGTACCTTGTAATGATAGTTCATTCCAACCGGTCTGGGCAGCGATGACGAGGAACTCGAGGGCGTGTTCTGCTACTGGTCGTCGACCCTGACGTAATCCCAGAAGTCGCTTTACGGCATTGGGTTGTTGCATCGGCCGGTCGAATATCCTGCAAAACTCTTGTAAAAAGACATCGTACGGGACAGAATCCAAATCGTGAGACAATAGGAAGGAATTGGCCCATCTCAATGCTTCACCCCTTAGCTGGCTAACGAGGTAAGTTACAGTATTGTAGAAATGCTGGTAGCATATCTGTGGGGAGCCCCCTTAAAAGCCGATTTACATTGCAGCAAAAATCCTCCACAATTCTCAGGGTCACCAGAAAAGAACTCAGAAGGTTTTACCGTTAGTTGAGCCGTTGAATGGTTCTCGGGGACGAAGGCGGTGGCGCCGGACTCCTGAGGAGCTGTAGGTGCATCCGAAGATGAGAGTCTTTGGTTCAAAGTGTACACCATGTTTCCCAGGTCTTGAACGCTGGCCTGAGCGGCTTGTTGCTGCAAAGAGAGACGTTCAAACATGTTTTCTAGTCTTTCCATTCGTTGTTCCTGTGAAGTGGATGACGCTTGCTCGCTCCTGATCTCGCTTTGGGTCTTGGTTGGCTGGGGCATTCTGTAATGATTTCAGTAAACCCAGATTGGTACGAGACCCGGAACAAGACAAGACTCCACAAGATAGAAAAGTAAACAGTATTTATTTTGTGCTGGTGACTATTTACAGGTTGGGTGGTTTGAATGGAGCGTGAGAGTGAATCCAAGTGAGTCCAGAGGATGGTGAACCAGTTTCACAGATGGATGGCTTGGAGGATCAGGCACGAGGACCAGGAACTGAACCCAAGGCGAGCCAGAACAGGAAGGGATCCAAGAACACAGGAGAACATAAACAGCTCAATGCCCCAGCGAAGAGTAGAACTTGACTGCAGCCTTATATAGTTGAAGGTCTCATCAGGGAGATGACCGGCAGCTGTGGTAATTGGCGGCCATCTTGGGTAGGAGCTGCAGCCAGTAGAACTCCTACACTTTCTGCCAACTACAATATTTTGAGCTTCTTCTAAGCGTATCTGCTAATTTCAGCTTGTTATGCTCATTTTAGCTTATTTTTGCGTCTAAGCTTTTTCTGATATTTCAGCTACTATTTAGTTGTGTCTATGTTAATTTTAGCCTTTTCAGCTAATGCCACATTTTTTGCATAATTTAAACTTTTGTCAGCCTAAATGAGCAAAAATGTGCTCTTGCCACTTCCTTCTGCTAAATTAAACTTCTTCCTGGCTTTTAGCTCTTTTTCAGCAATTTTTTTTAATTTTAGCTTTTTTCAGTCAATTTATACTTTTTTGTTCTTATTGCTTCTTCTTTCATCAAATGTGTTTTTTCTGCTATCCTCTGCTAATTTTAAGCTGTTCTACCTTTTCAGCTGCCATTTTCATAATTTCTTTTAGCTAATTTCAGCTGTTGTCAGATACGTTTTTTGGTGGTAATTTCTGCTACTTTCAGCCTAATTAACTTCTTTCTGCCAATTATAGGTTGTTATGCTCCTTTCAGCCTATTACTGCTAGTTTCAGCTTTGTCTCCTATTCCAGCTACTATTTAGCTGTTTTATGCTGAATTTAGCTTTTTCAGCTACTGCCACATTCTTGGAGCTCATTTCAGCCTGTTCCTCTTCCTTCTTTCTGCCTTTTAGCTACGTTCAGCTATTTTTTGTTTTGTTTCTAATTTCAGCCTTTTTTTTTTTTAGCTATTCCTAATTTTTATGCTCTTTTCTGCTTATTTAAACCTAATTCAGCACATTTTTGTTTGCTTTCTTCTTCTAAGTTAGGCTTGTTCATCCATTTCATCTATATTTCAGCATTTATTTTAGCTAATTTAAGCTGTTTTTCAGTATATTCCTCTGCAACAAGCATTTATGTACGGTACACTGCTTTTTCTCAGGAAATGCAATTTATCTTGTTTGTATGGTCTGTTTATTTTTCCAGTGTTTGGAGCATATAGAAAACAATGTACAGCAATTGTACTTTTTCTATGAAAAAAAAAAGGACAATTATCTCAAATATGAGAGAAAAACCTCAAAATGTGAGTTTGCCAAGTTCAGACATTTGAAACTAAACAAATGTGTAGTAACACATGTAAAAGTCACAATAACCATTTACAGTATATGGGTTACTGTACAATCATTTTCATCACATCACAAGTCTAAACCTCATGACAATTCAACCAAAGCGCAACGACTTATTAGTTTATTCAACACGAAACCTCCTTTTACGTTGATCACATCTTTTAGTTAAACAAATACCAATGCTATCTACACTTAGTTTTACTGTTCATAAGGCACTTTGTCTAAGGATTTCATTCACAACATAATGAAGACAGATGACAGCACAGAGGCGGCACCGAGCACCATAAATCCAGGTGAGGTGAGAGATAACACTTGTCCTCAGGCAGGTTCTTCTGACTTTCTAATGTTTTCTGAGCTTTTCATGTGTATTTTTACAACATTAAACGACACAAAAGATGATTAGGTTTAGCGTAGAGGTATAGGAGTTTCCCTGCAGCAGTCGAATGCAACAAACATCAAAACCTTGCACTTCTCAGTGCAAAATACGTATAATATTCTGGTCATGTCATAAGAAAATATGTTTTTGCTTTTAAATTAACTGACTGATTTTCACCTTAACAGCTTTTCAGTTTATAACATTGCATCCCATGTTTATAAGACCATTTTGTATTATTTATAAAATTATCTGGCTGCTAATTTTGAAGACACACTTAAAGATAAATTGTGTTTTAAAATAATGAAACAAGAAAAAGTGACAAATTACCTAAATAACTTACCGGTACATGACCAGTGTGAGTTTTGGTTCAGAAGCCACAATATTTTTAGGATGAAGCATTATCTCAAAGAGCCTCACTGACTTGCTGTGCTTTTGACTTTGTTTTATGCCACTTTTGGGTTTGAAGACAATCTTTGGGACTGACTTTTTGCATGCAATTTGCCTATGCATATGAGTTTTTTCCACCTGAACGCGCACATTTCTGTCATGCCTTTGTAATGTGAATGTTTTGGCTCCCGAATATCTCTGTGTGCATCTGTACCCACTTCTTTAAAGGAGCCTTGTGATGGGTATTGTAATAAGGTTCATTTTGTGGCGCTCTCAAGAGAAAGTGAACAACAAAATTAGAGAAAATGAGAAGGGAAACAAGGATTTGTGCCTCTGTTAGAATAAGCTATCACATCTACGCAGCAGTTTGATGGCTGATGCTGTTTTCCAAGAAAGACTTTTCACTTTATTGTTGTGCATATAAAGGACTCAAAAACAGATCAAATCTGTCAGTATTGTTGCTATTAGTCCAAAAGTTATAAAAGTTTAAATGTTGTACACCTGTTGAAGGCAGGTATTATGGTATTGTCATCTCTTGTGCATATTTTGATATACCGGTAGTCATCTCTTGTTTTTATGTTGGTAGTCATCTCCTGTGAGTATTTTCGTATAGTCATCTCTTGTGTGTATTATGGTATAGTCATCTCTTGTTTTTATTTTGGTAGTCACCTCTTATGAGCATTCTAGTATAGTCATCTCTTGTGTGTATTATGGTATAGTCATCTCTTGTGGATTTTGGTATAGACATCTCTTATGTGTATTTGGGTATACTGTACTGTAGTCACCTCTTGTGCTAATTTGGTATAGTCACCTTTTGTGTGTATTATGGTATAGTCATCTCTTGTGCGTATTTTAGTGTAGTCATCTCTTGTGCATATTTTGGTGTAGTCATCTCTTGAGCTAGTTTGCTATAGTCATCTCTTTTACGTATTTTTGTATAGTCATCTCTGCGTATTTTGGTATAATCATTGCTTGTGCATATTTTGTATAGTTATTTCTTGTTCGTATTTTGGTATAGTCATCTCTTGTGTGTGATGCATACACGTTTCATCACCCCATCTCTAAGGTCAGGATCACAAATCACAAATCATCAATCTGTTGGAGTCAGTCTCCCCACCATCACAGACATTTACACCTCCAGATGCAGGAAAAGAGCCACCTGCATCATGAAAGACCTCACTCACCCAGCACACTCACTCTTTGCCCCACTCCCCTCAGGACGGAGGTTGAGGAGCATCAAATGTAGAACCACTAGACTGAGGAACAGCTTCTACCCTGAGGCTGTTAGACTCATGAATAAATAAACAATAAGAATGATCACTGCAAAATATCACATCATGCTGATGCTGATCTGTTTTCTTGTTGCTGTGTTCATCTGTGACCATCTGCTCATACAGACTCGTGTTCGTGCTGCTGTTTATAATGATGTTTTTCTACTACATTTTTTTTTTTTTTTTCCATTTATAGATGGCCTCCCTTCACACCTTATAGCCATCCTCTCACTCCAATATGTATTTTTTTTTTAATAGAGAGAAAGAAAGAAAAGAGAAAGTGAGACAACAAAACAACAATTGTCCACAGAAAGAGCACAAGGCAAACACACCAAACCTCCGTCCACAATCCTGCAAAGCACATGACAGAACACAACAACGAAACATACAAGCATAAAGACTGATAATATTCATGACCTTGCAAAAGATTTCTATAAATACACATACCCATACCTACAAATATATATACAATATACATACATATATATTTATATTCATTTATATACCCATCTACATACATCTACTATACATCCCTGCATCCATTTGTGTGTGGTTGTGAGCATGCATAAGTGAATAAGGTTCCTCCAATAGAACATTTAGTAGCGACTGTGAAGCATCAGAGACCCGTCCCCCCAAAGCCCGAGACAGACGAAGGGGCGATCAAAGCCCAAGACCCCAGGAAGGACCCCGAGCCCAGAGTCCCCAGGACCACCCGAACAGGACGAGCCACTCGTCCACTCCCCAGATCCGACCAAGTGGAAGAACCGGACGAACCCCACCAGGGACCACACACAATGACCCCCCGGGGTCAACAGCGACAATACACAGGCCCCCGCCGGAGCCCGCTGCACCGACGTAGCCCCAGGGCCGGTCACCGAGGCTCGGGCACCGGGGACGCCCATCCCTCAGGTCCAGACCTGACAGGACCAGAGGACCCGAGCCCCACCAGGCAGCCACCAGGCCGAGCTGACAAACGCCCAAGCGCCCAGCCCCAGATAGTGAGGGCCCCAAGCACGCCCGCAGGCAGAGGAACACCCACCAGGGGGCCACGTGGCAGGAGCGCGACACTGGGTAGCCTCAGAAGTATCAGAGAGGGGGCAGTCCAAGTCCCAGCCTGACACTTAAACATTCATACACAGACACACTCATTCAGACCCACCCTCATCCTCACCCTCAGTCACAGAAAGACAAACAATAACGACACGCTCCATTCATAATCCCGATGCACACTCTATACCCCCTAGGTCCAAGACATGTACCTGCTCCCTACATGGGGCAGCCCACATCCAAACCCAGGAGGTAGACCCATTCATTCTGGGGTGGAGAGCAGCAGACGTCCCAAGATCCGGCACACCCCGCGCCCCGCCGACAGGACAGGACACCCGAGTCCAAGCAGCCCCAGAGGGAGCGCACTGCCAGCCCCGCCCACGGCGAACCCGCAGGCCCCGAACCCCCCCACACCCCAGCACAACCCCTGACGGCCCACCCCCAGAATGTCCGCAAGGCAACCAGGGGGTAAGAGAAAAATAAATAAATAATATATAAATAAATACATAAATAAATAAAATTGAAATTAACAAATCAAGACCCCGACACACACACCCCCGCCCCCAAATG
>JBBPBX010071244.1:0-18375 GCA_038048925.1 Garcialebias charrua | reverse complement strand
TATATATATATATATATATATATATATATATATATATATATATATATATATATATATATATATATATATATATATATATATATATATATATATATATATATATATATATATATATATATATCCATCCATCCATCCATCCATCTTCTTCCGCTTATCCGGGGTCGGGTCGCGGGGGTAGCAGCCTAAGTAGGGAGGCCCAGACTTCCCTCTCCCCAGCCACTTGGAGCAGCTCCTCCGGGGGAATCCCAAGGCGTTCCCAGGCCAGCCGAGAAACATAGTCCCTCCAGCGTGTCCTGGGTCTTCCTCTGGGTCTCCTCCCGGTGGGACATGCCCGGAACACCTCACCAGGGAGGCGTCCAGGAGGCATCCTAACCAGATGCCCGAGCCACCTCAACTGGCTCCTCTCGATGTGGAGAAGCAGCGGCTCTACTCCGAGTCCCTCCCGGATGACTGAGCTTCTCACCCTATCTCTAAGGGAGAGTCCAGCCACCCTGCGGAGAAAACTCATTTCAGCCGCTTGTATCCGAGATCTTGTTCTTTCGGTCATAACCCAAAGCTCATGACCATAGATGAGGGTGGGAACGTAGATCGATCGGTAAATTGAGAGCTTTGCCTTTTGACTCAGCTCTCTCTTCACCACGACAGACCGGTACAGCGCCCGCTTCACTGCGGACGCTGCACCTATCCGCCTATCGATCTCACGCTCCAGTTTTCCCTCATTCGTGAACAAGATCCCGAGATACTTAAACTCCTCCACTTGGGGCAGGACCTCCTCCCCGACCCGGAGAGGGCATGCTACCCTTTTCCGGCTCAAGACCATGGCCTCGGATTTGGAGGAACTGATCCTCATCCCGGCCGCATCGCATTCGGCTGCAAACCGCTCCAGTGAAAGTTGTAGATCACGAGCTGATGAAGCCAGTAGGACCACATCATCTGCAAAAAACAGAGAAGCGATTCTAAGGTCACCAAAACGGATCCTCTCAACACCTTGGCTGCGCCTAGAAATTCTGTCCATAAAAGTTATAAACAGAATCGGTGACAAAGGGCAACCTTGGCGGAGTCCAACTCTCACCGGAAACGAGCCTGACTTACTGCCGGCAATGCGGACCAAGCTCTGACACTCGTATATATATATATATATATATATATATATATATATATATATATATATATATATATATATATATATATATATATATATATATATATATATATATATATATATATATATATATATATATATATATATATATATATATACATATATATATATATATATATATATATATATATATATATATATATATATATATATATATATATATATATATATATATATATATATATATATATATATATATATATATATATATATATATATATATATATATATATATATATATATATATATATATATATATATATATATATATATATATATATATATATATAATATATATATATATATATATATATATATATATATATATATATATATATATATATATATATATATATATATATATATATATATATATATATATATATATATATATATATATATATATATATATATATATATATATATATATATATATATATATATATATATATATATATAAATCAATCAATCAATCAATCACCTTTATTTAACCAGGTAGAGCCCGTTGAGATCGAGATCTCTTTTACAAGGGTGACCTGGTCAAGTGGTCAGCAGCACACGTCACATTGGCAATAGGCATTTGCACTTATCAAAAGAAAATAAAGAAAACTACAATCACAGTAAACAGATGTTGACAGTTCAAAACCAACAGGATATGACAGATTTCTATATACATTATATACAAAACAAGCAGACAGACCTCGGTTGTGTAAATAAAGTTTAAAAAATCAACAATGACATGTATATTGGATAAGTAATGGTTAGAAACATCTGCAATGGTCAAGTTTCTTGATGACATTTTCTACTACGGTTGACGTAAAAATTTGCATATTGTGATAAAGGTAATTATTTTCCATAATGCAATGATAAAAATGAAACTTTTATATATTTTAGATTCATTGCACACCAACTGAAATATTTCAGGTCTTTTATTGTTTTAATACTGATTATTTTGGCATACAGCTCATGAAAACCCAAAATTCATGTCTCAAAAAATTTGCAGATTTCATCCAACCAATAAAAGAAAAGTGATTTTAATACAAAAAATGTCAACCTTCAAATAATTATGTTCAGTTATGCACTCAATACTTGGTCGGAAATCCTTTTGCAGAAATGACAGCTTCAATGTGGCGTGGCATGGAGGCAATCAGCCTGTGGCACTGCTGAGGTGTTATGGAGGCCCAGGATGCTTCGATAGCGGCCTTAAGCTCATCCAGAGTGTTGGGTTCAGGTCAGGAGAGTTGGCAGGCCAATTGAGCACAGTAATACCATGGTCAGTAAACCATTTACCAGTGGTTTTGGCACTGTGAGCAGGTGCCAGGTCGTGCTGAAAAATGAAATCTTCATCTCCATAAAGCTTTTCAGCAGATGGAAGCATGAAGTGCTCCAAAATCTCCTGATAGCTAGCTGCATTGACCCTGCCCTTGATAAAACACAGTGGACCAACACCAGCAGCTGACATGGCACCCCAGACCATCACTGACTGTGGGTACTTGACACTGGACTTCTGGCATTTTGGCATTTCCTTCTCCCCAGTCTTCCTCCAGACTCTGGCACCTTGATTTCTGAATGACATGCAAACTTTGCTTTCATCCGAAAAAAGTACTTTGGACCACTGAGCAACAGTCCAGGGCTGCTTCTCTGTAGCCCAGGTCAGGCGCTTCTGCCACTGTTTCTGGTTCAAAAGTGGCTTGACCTGGGGAATGCGGCACCTGTAGCCCATTTACTTCACACGCCTGTGCATGGTGGCTCTGGATGTTTCTACTCCAGACTCAGTCCACTGCTTCCGCAGGTCCCCCAAGGTCTGGAATCAGCCCTTCTCCACAATCTTCCTCAGGGTCCGGTCACCTCTTCTCGTTGTGCAGCGTTTTCTGCCACACTTTTCCCTTCCCACAGACTTCCCTCTGAGGTGCCTTGATACAGCACTCTGGGAACAGCGTATTCATTCAGAAATTTATTTCTCTGTCTTGCCCTCTTGCTTGAGGGTGTCAATGATGGCCTTCTGGACAGCAGTCAGGTCGGCAGTATCATCCATGATTGCAGTTTTGAATAATGAACCAGGCTGGGAGTTTTTAAAAGCCTCAGAAATCTTTTGCATGTGTTTAGAGTTAATTCGTTGACTCAGATGTTTAGGTTAATAGCTCGTTTAGAGATCCTTTTCATGATATGCAAATTTTTTGAGATAGGAATTTTGGGTTTTCATGAGCTGTATGCCAAAATCATCAGTATCAAAACAATAAAAGACCTGAAATATTTCAGTTGGTGTGCAATGAATCTGAAATATTTGAAAGTTTCATTTTTATCATTACATTATGGAAAATAATTACCTTTATCACAACATGCAATTTTTTGGAGAAGGACCTGTATATGTTAACAAAATATTAAATGAACCACTGAATGAATTTTATTGAAACCTTCAGAAAGGAATGGTTGGATTTACATCTACATCTCAATGTTACCGGTATTTAGGATCAAGATGACAGTCACAACTAATCAACCTCAGCCAAAACACAAATGGCTAAAACATCAGTTTACAATAATGAGCAGAAAAAGTTTGACACAAAAAGCTGTAACTTTATCTCCTTTCATCATAAAATGATTTTTGTTAAACACTCTAGAGTGTTTGACAGCTCTAACCAGAAACATATTTTTATTTATTTATAATAGTTTTTATTTAAAATGTTGGTCAGTTCCCTTTCAGTCATGTCTCTCGGTGCAACATATGCTATGGGAATTGCGCCCCCGCGCGATTACCTGAAGGAATACATTCACGCCTTTACGGCAGGGACGTCAGCGTCGCGCCAAAGGCCCCGCCCTCTGGGTACTTAAGCCGCTGACGCCCATTCATCAATCTCTTATTGCCCTTCACCTCGCTTAAACCTGAACTCTCTCTCTTCGCGGGACTTCTCTGCTGCTTCATCGCTCGATCAGAGGTGAGCTTGCTCCCTACACAGAGCGCACAGAGAATTATTCCTGCGTACTGCTGGACTAGCGAAAGCTAGTCCGGCACATTTTTCCTTAACCCCAAAGTTTTTTCTTCTCCTCTTTCCGCAGACTGCTTCGCTCGACGGCGCTAACTGCGTCACACCGCTACCTCTGCTAATTCGTAGCAGGCTAGCCAGCGAAAGCGACACGGCAGAGGAGACGTCTCAAATAAAGAGAAAAAAGATCTTGGAAGGACTCGCTTGTCTTATCTCGGACATGCCTCCAGAGAAAGGAAAGCGAAAGACAAGACTTCCAAAAAAGACCAGCAGAGCGGCGAGCCCACCCTCCAGCGCCGGCCCCAGCAGATATGGTTTTTCCCTCTCAGCGACCGACACCCATGAGGCCTGTCCCGTCTGCTTAGGAATGTTGCACGCGAACATGGCGTTGGACGCACCCGAGTCTTGCCCACACTGCAGCCAGATGCTGGAGGTGGTGAGGAGGCACCGGGCGGACTTTGTCGCCAAGGCCATAGGGGCTGCTGCGGTGCCAGCAGACCCGGACACAACTGAGCCTCTGACTCCCACTCCGGAGCTCGAGAGCATGGCTTTGGACGACAGCACCCGAGTCGAATGGGGCGACAGCCCAGATGTGCTGCCCCCCATGGTGGACTTAACAGTCGAATTTGACACTCGAGGCATGATGAACGAGGACGAGATCTCGATTTCAGCCTCAGGTGAATTTTCTGCGGACGATGCCGACGTCTGATACGTGGAACAGGGAGAAGAGCTCTCCCACACCCCGGTGCCTGTGCTCCCGGAAACTGATTTTTCCATCCCTGCTCTGTTCGACCTGTGTCACAGAGCAGCGGACATGCTGCAGATCCCATGGCCGGAGCCTCCGCCTTGTCAACAAGTCACGAGGTTGGCAGGAAATTATTTTTACTCAAAGCAACAGGCCGCCACGAGGCAAAGGATGCCCGTCTTTCCGGACTTCCTCACAGAGCTGACTCGAACCTGGTCTCAGCCCAGAGCCCCCATGCTACTGCCGCTCTCGCAGTTTATCAACGTGGATGGGATAGATGAAGTGGGAATAGCCAACGTGCCTCAAATTGAGGACACGCTGGCGTCTCATCTAGCTCCCAAGTCATCTGGGACAAAACCAACTCTCCCTAGCAAGGCCTGTCAAGCCTCGGCTTCTCTGCTCGAGAAATGCTACAGGGCTCAGGGTCTTGCGGCGCGCGCAATGAACGCGTCCGCAATGATGCAAGCTTACCTGGCTGAAAAACTACAGGAGCTCCAGGTAACGACAGACAAGCAAGCTGCCGCCGAGCTACTGGATGAAGCCCGCAGGGCAACAGACTTTGTGCTCTGCATGATGGGGACAGCAGCTGTTGCGCAAGGGAGAGGAATGGCGAAGGTGGTCATCACAATACGCCATCTGTGGATGACCTTAACTGACCTCCCGGAGGGACAGAAAGTTCCTTTTCTCCACCATTCAATAGAACCGACGGGACTTTTTGGGAAAGCGCTGGATCGAATTCAGACCAGGCTGGACCAGAGGCGCAAACAGGCTGAAGCTCTCCGAGTGGGCATCCCCAGGAGAACCTTCGCCCCCCCCAAGGAGTCAGCTGGGAGCAGAGCACCGCAGCCTCGACACCATTCAGCCACACGTGCCCCACCGCAAAAGCGGCCGGCGTACGAGGTCGAGCACCGGCAGAGACCACCGCCGGCCCCACCTCGGACCGAACACGCCTGGAGTAAGAACAGATTTGTTCCCCGCCAGGCGGACCGGTACAGAACCTCCTCGGCGAATCGGGACACCAAACAGAAGCGTGCCTGATGAACCAGGACCGCTTCTTGACTTTACACGATCACCCGCCCACGCGGTACGGGAAATTATCTCTTTACGTCCAGACTTTGTTTGTAGCACGGTACAAAAAGCTGGTGACTTTGTTTTAGACACAAATCATGTTCTTTCTGCTGTGAGTGACATAAAGTCAAATATGTCGTTACACATAAGCACGAATAAAGCTCAAAAAACAGCTCCTCTCTGTTTTCTTGACTAAAAAACAAAAAAAAAACACACAAAAAAACACAATAACATCAGCAGAACGGGTCCCTCTGTCCTGCCAGCTGACATAAAGGGAGGGGGCCATCTCCCCCCCCTCCCTCACGGCTCACGGGGTGTTAGCCTAATCAATGAACCCCAGCAGGGTGCTTCAGTTCTGTCTACAACAGACAGGCCCAGAGGCGTCTGCAAGCAGGCCCCACACTCCTCACAGAGACAGGTGAGGGGGGTCACGTGCTCCAGTCCCTGCTCCGTTGTAAACCACGGGGCGGACAATACACAAACCAAACAAACCAGTGACACGTCCGCGCTCCAGGGGTGTGCGCCAACCGAATCTGATGACCCACCTTCCTGGCCACCTATTCAATGGTTCCCAGTAAGGGACGGGGGGGCCACGGCAGAAGCCCGCAGGCTAACACCAGCTTCACACGTTCACAAAAGCTGTGATGAAACTGCAGTGTGTGTGTAAACAAACCAGGGCTGAATCAGACTCCACTTCATTTTAATCGAAGAGGACTGAGCTCTCTGTCACCAACCAATATAAAGTCTGCTCGGCACAAAGGACCATCTCCACATTCTCATGCTGAAGCTGCCCCCTTATCTGTGGTGGGCGACACGCAATGCTCAAGCAGTGATCTTGCAGCACGTGACCGCGCTCAATGTGCTGACTCAGTTCTGCTCTTAAACGACGTACCCCCACCGGGTGAAACACAGCCCACCGGTGGTTTGTCAGGCTCCAGGACCCCTTTAAGGCCGGAGACCAGTAAACCAGGCCCAACCAAGAAACGGGCTGGGACCAGGAGATCTGCTCATTTACAAAACTTGCAACTCCTCCGATCCATGATCCCCAACAAGAAGAGGAAAAACAGACATTCTGTCCCACTTTTGTCTAATAATGACAACAGATTGCCTCTGTCCCCAGACACTCTTGATCAGAACAGTAGGGTGGTACATCTGCAGGAAGGTCCTCTCCCTAACCTGGTTGACCTTCAAGGGACCACAGGATTTAGGGCCCTAGAGGGAGAGCTGGTTCTACCAACTGCTCCTCTATAGGGACCCTCCACGTCACCAGAAGGGACAGTCTCGCCACTTAGGCTGAGAGCTGTGGTAAATTTTAGTTTGGTGGCGGAAAGGGACAAGCTGGTGGCCTCAGGCCTGCCAGAGAATGTGGTAAATACCATTCAAAATGCACGAGCTGGGTCAACTCAGTCTCTTTACGTCCGGAAGTGGTGTATTTTTGAAGCCTGGTGCACAGAAAGAAATATTATTTCTTATTCATGTGTCCTGGCTCAGCTCCTCACCTTTCTTCAGGACTTGCTGGAGAAAGGTCGCTCTTTTTCAACAATTAAAGTGTTCCTATCAGCAATTTCGGCCTGTCACAAAGGCTGGGGGACCAGGACGCCTGGCGCGCATCCGCTCATAATAAGATTTATGAAGGGCGTGCTGAGAAAGAGACCCCCCAGTAGGATCTTGACCCCTGGATGGGATCTTAGTATGGTCTTGGGGGCTTTCTGTGATCCCCCATTCCAACCACTGAGCGTCATTAAGATAGACTTATTATCTTATAAGACCGCTCTTCTTCTGGCTCTTTGCTCGGCGAAACGTGTGAGTGACCTCCATGCCTTGTCCATACATCCAATGTGTACAAGGTTTGCCCCTGACGGGTCAAAGGTCACCCTAAGGCCTAATCCTGCATATACCCCCAAGGTCTTGACTCTAAACCACAGAAGTCTGGACTTTGATCTCTCTTCTTTTCCACCTGCTCCTGTCCTCACTCAGGAACAGGAAAGGCTGAAGGATCTCTGCCCTGTGAGAGCTTTAAGCACTTACATGCAGAGAACAGCTGAATGGAGAAAAACAAATCAACTGTTTGTGTGCTTTGCAGCACCTGCTACAGGAAAGGCCCTATCAAAGCAGCGCCTCTCACACTGGGTGACTGAGGCCATAAAAAGGGCGTACAGTAGCAAAGGTCAACAGGTGCCCTCTGGAGTGTGCGCTCACTCTACTTGGCCACCTCGTGGTCACTGTTCAAGGGTGTACCAGTTGCAGACATTTGTGCTGCTGCGAACTGGAGCTCATTAAACACTTTTGCAAAGCATTACAGTTTAGATGTTACTACGTGTGATGTCACTCAGGCTGTCCTTTCTAACACACAGTAGAAAGCGACCTTGAGATGCCTATTGAATAAAGGCGGACGTTCACACTGGGATGCATTTTACTGAGCATTTCAAGTGTGTGAATGGATTACGTTCCCATAGCATATGTTGCACCGAGAGACATGACTGAAAGGGAACTGAAAGTTATGTACCATAACTCATGTTCCCTAAAGGAAGGGAACGAGGTGCAACATACTTGGCCCTTTTTAATGCTGAAAGCTCGGTGAAGTGCATCTTGGAGATTGATGAATGGGCGTCAGCGGCTTAAGTACCCAGAGGGCGCCCCTGCCGTAAAGGCGTGAACGTATTCCTTCAGGTAATCGGGCGGGGGCGCAATTCCCATAGCATATGTTGCACCTCGTTCCCTTCCTTCAGGGAACATGAGTTATGGTGCATAACTTTCAGTTTTCTTCAGTCAACATAGACAATGAATAGATTTTCATGTGAGCAAGTAGATAAATCTCTGGATGTATTGAAACTTATAAAGCAGAGCAAGTTACTGTGGTGAAATCTCATTTCGTTCCCTTCCTTCAGGGAACATGAGTTATGGTGCATAACTTTCAGTTTTCTTCAGTCAACATAGACAATGAATAGATTTTCATGTGAGCAAGTAGATAAATCTCTGGATGTATTGAAACTTATAAAGCAGAGCAAGTTACTGTGGTGAAATCTCATTTCATGATAAGTTTTTTGAACTCCCTCCGGCATGTGCATCACTTTCTATTTATGTTACTGAACAAATGTAGCATGACCTAATTTTCACATTTCATTCAGCATTTCTGCTTATCAGGCGTGCCTAACAAATTCACAAATCAACATTTGACAAACATTTAACGTTTTATATGTAACGAGAAAAGTAAACTACAGGTTTTTTTTACATTTATCATTTTTTAATGATCCAGCCTGACAGCTCTTTTCTCCTCTTAAATAAAGCTCAAATGTTCCTGCTTGTAAAGCAGGTGCTTGTGTCCCAGATGTTGTGACCCAGTGACTCGTCGCTTGTCGTGTCATCCGGAACAATTTAACCCCAAAAGAGCCCAGAATGGCTTGAGAAGCTCACGCCATAAGACACAAAGGTGTAGTGCCACCAGATGCACTCACCTCACTTTGCAAATAACTCAGCCACTAAATTGCTTCCTATGAAACTTTAATGATTGTCTCTGACTGACTGAGCCTTGAATAATACAGCAATGTAGGGACCTGCCTTCTGAAGCCTAATGAATCCCACTGAAACAGAGTTCAGAAATGAATAAAGTGCAAAGGGAAAATAAAATAAAATAGTGCAACAACATATTTAAAGCAAGGTCTAAGCAGCTTTGATTTATGCAGAACTGAAGTTCTACATGTGTAGCTTTAATTAGCGTCAGAACGCACAGAATGTCCCCACAGCAGGCGACTATTTCTCAGAGGGCAAATCCCAAAACACCTGGCATTGTCTCCCTGCTGCACAGCATGCACCTCGTGGTATTTTAGTAAATACCGTACCAAAGGGCTGCATATATACAATATGAACGGCTTAGCATTCTTTAGAGCTATACTATATCACCTTTCATGCCAGAGCTTTAAATAAAAATGATCTAATGTAGAAGGACAGAGTTACAGCCATTTTGGGTAAACCCCGTATGTGATGTTATGCTCGTTGCTTGTGATTTTGTGAGATGTGCATTAGCTGTAAGAGTATATGTCAAGGATTACTTTCTTGCTACCGCCAAGCCAAATTTAGTTTAGAAATTTTAAATTATACAATTTGTGTTGACTAATGTCAACTAGCTGTGGCAAAGCTTTGTTGAATTAGGTTGGCTCCGAATGTTAATGAGTTGTAGATCTACCATGATTACAGCGAGGAAATCTGTCAGTTCATGTGGCATTTTGCTAACAGACAAAAAAGGGTAGACTTCAATGTGCAGACCTTAACTTTGAAGCAAAGATGTTGATCAGTGTGCTCAGAACATGAGGTTGGAATGATTCAAATACAAGCACACCAAGTTTTAGTTCAATTTCTGTAAAACTGGCTGATTCAAAGCCAGTTTTATTGCTAAAAATGTTTTACCATCTCTAAAAGTGATAAATATGATAAATGTGTGTTCAACAATTATAGACCTATATCCTTGTTACCACAGTTTTCAAAAATTCTTGAAAAACTATTTGTGAACAGACTAGATCAATTTATAGATAAACAAAATATTCTAAGCAACAGTCAGTATGGGTTTAGAGCAAAAAACTCTACATCAATGGCTCTCATGGAATTAATGGAACAAATAACTACTGCTGTCGATCAAAAACAATATTGTGTCAGTATTTTTGTTGATTTAAAAAAAGCATTCAATACTATTGACCACACCATTCTCCTTGAAAATTTGAACAAATATGGTATTAGAGGACCAGCATTACAGTGGGTATCTAGCTATTTAAAAGATAGGAAACAGTTTGTACTGATAAATGATGTAAGATCTGACCTCTGTAATATCACATGTGGAGTTCCTCAAGGCTCTGTACTTGGACCAAAGCTATTTATTTTATATGTGAATGACTTGGTAAATGTGTCAGGACTCCTTAAATGTGTACTTTTTGCTGATGATACCACATTTTTTGTTTAGGTGAATATATAGAACAAATGTTGGAATTGATAAAGACAGAATTTGTCAAAATACAAACTTGGTTTAAAATCAATAAATTATCATTAAATCTAGAAAAAACTAATTACATGATATTCAGTAATAAAAAGAAAACTGTTGATGTTCCACTCAAAATTGAGGGTGTTGAGATTTGTAGAGTGAGTGAGGTGAAGTTTTTGGGTGTTATCATTGATGACAAACTGACATGGAAACAACACATAAATTCTGTAAGAATAAAAATAGCTAAATCTATTGCAGTACTGTACAAAGTCAGAGACTTATTGAATGATAAAGCTCTGTATTTGTTGTATAACACAATCATTGTTCCACACTTAATCTATTGTATTGATGTTTGGGGGAAAGCGTGTAAAACAATCACAAAGCCTATTTTTGTATTACAGAAAAGAGCTGTAAGAATTATCACTAGAAAACATTACTGTCATCCATCAAGTACATTATTTTATCAACTGAAGTTATTGAAGTTCCATGATTTGGTAGATTATAATATTTTATCAGTTATGTATAGGGCTCATAATAATGCATTACCTTTAAATATCCAAATGCATTTTGTTAAAAGACAAAGTTCTTATAATCTTAAGGGGACAGACATATGTGTAAAACCAAAATTCAGAACTAGTTTGAAGGGACGGTCTGCCTCAATCCAGGGAATTAGATTATGGAATGGTTTGGAGAATGAAGTTAAAAATGCCAAGTCAATGTTTACATTTAAGAAAATGATCAAAATTGTTAAAAAATATATATGAAATGACATAATGTGTATTGTATTAGTTAGAAAATTAGAAAGAGTTATTCATTTTGTTTTGTTACTGGAAGATTATTATTGTTTGAACTGATTGTTTGAAAAAAGGGGCAGATTTTTTTCTTCTTTCTGCTACCTTTCATTTTTTTAATATTTTGTAAGTTGTCATTTATGGGATTGTTTTGTATTGTGTTCTTTGTAAAAAATTTACAAATTTAATAAACAAACATAAACATAAAAGTTTATCAAGTGTAGATATACAGCCACAGATTACTTCCAGAGAGCTTCGTCAAAATCTGCTCAGTGGTTCATGAGATATTTTGCTAACATGTCAGACAAACAAAGAGACTCGGGGCAAAACATTGTTTGTTGCTTTTTAATCCGTTGTGGCGGGCGATAATAAAGGGGGATTCTGAAAATTATGCTTCTTTGGTTATTTCTGAATGACCCTCCTCTAACTAAAGTACCGGTAACTATCAGTTGAATTTGAATTGAAAAAGCGAGCATGTTCATAAAATGATTTTAATATTTTCATCCTATATGAAACACCAACAGTTACAGAATCCACAACATAGATGATTTTGTTTGAAAGAACTTCAAATTACTGTTGAATTTTCTTAGTCTAAAAAGGTTTTGTGGGCAGTCTTCAGCCATGTCTGAGGTGCAGTCCAGCAGAAAGTAAAGATGTCATAGCTTCATATTGGAGTCCACCTCTTCATTCTGCTCTCAGGCATATGAAAACCTGCATGTGCAAACAAAAACTGTAAGGACCGACTGAACCCAGAGTGGTACGAGACCAGAACAGAGGCAAAACTCAAGAGTAACAATTATAACAGTGTTTATTATGTACAGGTGAAATGGAACACTTGGGGTCTTGGGAGTGCCTGGAAGAGAGAACAGGGTCAGGGTCCTTCTGGTGGGATAGGTGGATCTAAAACTGATGCTCTGTTTGTTATCTTACAGGGGGATGTTGGGTCGAGGTTCTGAAAGGACTCAGGACTCCAGAGTGGTTTGGCAGGCGAGTGGCAACAAGGCAGGAACTGGCAGAATGGGAATCAGGATCCAAGGATTCACAAAAACTGTGGACACAAGATCAAAAGGTAAGAACTCTTATCAGATTGATATTCACTGGCTGAAGTCATAAATACCGATTGAGGTACAATGCTCCAGCATTGGATCTCACTGGACTGCAGCCTTAAGTAGTGGAGCTCCTCATCAGATGGATGACCGTCAGCTGGTGTCAATTGGCGGCCATCTTGGAAAGGGGCGGCCATCTTGGAAAGGGCTGCAGACAGTGGGATTCCGACAGTACCCCCCCCTCAAGAAACGCCTCCGGGCGGTCCGCGACGCTTCTCCGGGTGGGCGTTGAAGAAGGCAGTAATGAGGCTGGGATCCAGGATGAACGAGCGGGGAATCCAAGACCGCTCCTCAGGTCCATAACCCTCCCAATCAACCAGGTACTGGAAACCTCGACCACGGCGACGGACGTCCAAAATGGCCCGGACAGTGAAGGCCGGGTGGTTGTCGATCAACCGGGCAGGAGGAGGAAGGTCGGAGAGCGGGCACAGAGGGCTCTCGGAGACCGGCTTGACCTGAGAGACGTGGAACGTGGGGTGAATCCGCATAGACGAGGGGAGTTGAAGACGAACCGCAGACTGGTTGACAATCCTCGTGATCGGGAAAGGTCCGATGAAACGAGGAGCCAACTTCCTCGTGGTGCCCCTAATAGGAATGTCCCTAGTGGAGAGCCAGACTTTCTGACCCACCTTGTATATAGGAGCCGTAGAGCGACGGCGGTCAGCAAACACTTTATTCTGAGCAGCTGTGCGTGAGAGGGCTGCCTTCGTCTCCCGCCAGACCCGCCGGCAACGGCGGAAATGGTGTAGGACAGATGGAACCGGAACGTTGATCTCCTGACTGGGAAACAAGGGGGGAAGGTATCCAAGAGAAGCCTCGAACGGGGACATACCTATGGCAGAGGATTTGTGAGCGTTGTGGGCGTACTCAACCCAAATCAGATGTTTGCTCCAGGATGAGGGGTTACGTTCGGCGACGCACCGGAGGGCGGTCTCAAGTTCCTGATTACACCGCTCAGCCTGACCATTCGATTGAGGGTGGTAACCTGAAGTGAGGCTTGTTGTAGCCCCCAGAGTGGTGCAAAAACTTTTCCAGACCTGCGAGATAAACTGGGGCCCCCGATCTGACACAATATCAGAGGGGATACCATGAATGCGGAACACATGTGTGACAAGGAGGTGAGCCGTCTCAGAAGCAGAGGGAAGCTTTGGTAGGGGAATGAAATGAGCAGTCTTTGAAAAACGGTCGATGATGGTGAAGATGGCGGTATTACCTTCAGAAGGGGGTAGACCTGTGACGAAGTCAACAGCAATATGAGACCAAGGACGGCCGGGCGTGGGCAAGGGTTGCAGGAGTCCGGCAGGAGGTTGATTACCAGTCTTGTTCCTAGCACAGGTCGGACAGGCTGAAACGTAGGACTTGACATCTTGGGTGAGTGTGGGCCACCAGAAATGAGTCTTAACCAAAGAGAGCATACGGGAGGTGCCAGGATGACAGGATAGTTTGTGTGAATGGAGGTGAGTTGAGAGAGAGGTGCGGCAATGCGGCTATAGTCCTTTATGAATCGTCTTATAAAAGTTCGCAAAACCAAGGAAACGTTGAAGCTGTTTCCTGTTCTCCGGGACTGGCCATTCCTCCACTGCTCTGGTTTTTTCGGGGTCAGTACGATAACACCCACTCTCAAAAATGAACCCCAAGAATGACACTGACTTCACATGAAACTCACATTTCTCTCCTTTAACAAATAACTGGTTCTCGTAAAGTCTCTGAAGGACTCTACGTACATGGTTACAGTGCTCTGCCTCGTCTCTAGAATAAACAAGA
This sequence comes from Garcialebias charrua, assembly GCA_038048925.1. NCBI lineage: Eukaryota > Metazoa > Chordata > Actinopteri > Cyprinodontiformes > Rivulidae > Garcialebias > Garcialebias charrua. The sequence continues at coordinate 3,789 of JBBPBX010071244.1, read as the reverse complement.
ATATCATCCAAATAAACAAAAACAAAGTCCCCTATAAAGTCACGTAGAACATCATTGATCAAGGCCTGGAACACAGCAGGTGCATTGGACAAACCAAAAGGCATTACCAAATACTCAAAATGTCCGAGTGGTGTCTTAAAAGCGGTTTTCCACTCGTCTCCCTCTTTAATTCGCACCAAGTGGTAGGCGTTTCTGAGATCCAATTTAGAAAAGATGGTAGCTGACGGGAGTTGTTCATATATGGAATCAATCAGAGGAAGTGGATATTTATTCTTTATTGTGATGTTGTTAAGACCCCTATAATCAATACATGGACGTAAAGTCCCATCCTTCTTTCCCACAAAGAAAAACCCAGCACCTACAGGTGACGTAGAAGGACGTATTATGCCTGATTCAAGTGATTCCTCAATGTACTTCTTCATAGACTCCCTTTCAGGTCTCGACAGGTTATACAAACGACTAGCCGGTAATGTGGCACCAGGTAGGAGGTTGACTGTACAATCATAGGGACGGTGGGGAGGTAGAGACAAAGCATGTTGTTTACTAAAAACGGGAGCCAAATCATGGTAAACAGATGGGATCTCAGAGACGTCTACCTCCTCGTGTGGCACAACTTCCACAGGTTGACATGTGACAGCAGAACGTAGGCACTGTGCTAGACATTTGTCACTCCACTTTTCAATTCTCCCCAACTCCCAGTTAATAGTCGGATTGTGCTTCTTTAACCAAGGGTATCCAAGAATAAGTTGGGGAGTGGAAGCTTTAAACACATAAAAATCTATAGACTCGTGATGATTACCTGAAATTAGACGAAGGTCAGAAGTCTTTAGAGTAATCTGGTCTAAAGTTTCACCAGTAACCCCAGCTATACAGATGGGAGGAATCTCCCGAGTGGGTAGAGACAACCCTTGAACCAAGTCCAAACTAATCAAATTTTGTTCTGCGCCAGAATCCAACAAAGCTGGAACAGGATGATGATTGTGGTGGATTTGGATAAGTGTGGGTAATAACAGTCTGCGGGTGGAGGAGAGAGCAGAAGTACCCACCAATATCTCTCTCTTTATTGGCGGGCGTTCTCGTTTCCCCCCAGAAGGGGGCAGTCTCTCCGGTAGTGCCCGGTCTTTCCACAGTACATGCAGGCATTAATGTCACTGCGTCTTTGTCTCTCCTCAGGAGACAGATGAAATTTATTTATTTGCATGGGCTCAGGTTCAGAAAAGGAACGAAAACGTTCTGTGGGAACGACGTGACGGGGAAATGACACGGGATCTCTGTCTCCCTGGGATTTGTAGTTCGAGAACGTCTTCGAGTTCTTGTGGGTGCGGGGCTCACCTGATGACGTATCGAATCCGGAAGTGGAACGATGACGGGAGTTGTAGTCCCTCTCTCTCCTCCGCTCCCGGAAGCGCTCGTCAATAGCACCCGCTAGGTCGATTAGCTCGTCAAAACTCTCAGGTTCATCTCTAGCGGCGATCTGGTCCTTGATGAAATCGGAGAGGGAACTTAGAAAAGTACCTTTAAGTGCTAGGTCGTTCCATCCGGTCTGGGCAGCGAGGATACGGAACTCCAGAGCATGTTCTGCGACAGGCCGACCTCCCTGACGAAGTCCAAGGAGCCGCTTTACGGCGTTGGGTTGTTGTAGTGGTCGGTCGAAGATTCGGCTGAATTCCTTTAACAAGGTATCAAAAGTGATATAGTCAATGTTGTGAAACTGTAAGTAGGAATTTGCCCAACTCAGTGCGTCACCCTTCAGTTGACTGATGAAATACGTGATCTTAGCGGCGTCTGTTGTGTAAAGCTGAGGGGCCGCTCTGAATGCTAGTTTACACTGCAGGAGGAATCCTCCACATGAATGAGGGTCTCCAGAAAATAGTTCAGAAGGTTTAGTAATTAGCTGCTGGTTTGAGGCACCGGTCTCGGGCGTCGTGTTAGGAGTGTCTCTAACAGAGGAAGCAGCAGGAGTTGAGGGTGTGAGGCTTTGGGTTAAAGTATAAACCATACCTCCAAGTTCCTTCATGGTTTCCTGTGCGGCGTCTTGTTGAGCCAAGACCCGTTGGAGTGTCTCCTCGACCATGGTCATACGATCCATCTGGAAACAGGACAGAGTTTGCTCGTTTCTGGTCTCGTTCTGGGTCGGTTATGGCTGGAGCATTCTGTAAGGACCGACTGAACCCAGAGTGGTACGAGACCAGAACAGAGGCAAAACTCAAGAGTAACAATTAGAACAGTGTTTATTATGTACAGGTGAAAATGGAACACTTGGGGTCTTGGGAGTGCCTGGAAGAGAGAACAGGGTCAGGGTCCTTCTGGTGGGATAGGTGGATCAAAAACTGGTGCTCTGTTTGTTATCTTACAGGGGGATGTTGGGTCGAGGTTCTGAAAGGACTCAGGACTCCAGAGTGGTTTGGCAGGCGAGTGGCAACAAGGCAGGAACTGGCAGAACGGGAATCAGGATCCAAGGATCACAAAAACTGTGGACACAAGATCAAAGGTAAGAACTCTTATCAGATTGATATGCACTGGCTGAAGTCATAAATACCGATTGAGGTACAATGCTCCAGCATTGGATCTCACTGGACTGCAGCCTTAAGTAGTGGAGCTCCTCATCAGATGGATGACCGTCAGCTGGTGTCAATTGGCGGCCATCTTGGAAAGGGGCGGCCATCTTGGAAAGGGCTGCAGACAGTGGGATTCCGACACAGACTTAGCTTTTTTGGAATCTGATTTGTAATCAGTTCTTCAAAAACAGTAAACTCAGAAACACTAATATATATTCAGCTAACACGTTTTTTTTGTTGTCGTTTCTGTAGTTAAATTTTAATGAGATATATTCGCTGAGGTTGTTTGAGATGACTAAATAAAGGTTGAATGAATATTCGCGCTGAGGTTGTCAGAACGAGCTGATGACTCAACAACTCGCAGCAGCCCCACCCTGCACGCAGAAATCCCACCCCCCCGCGAAATCTCTGCTGGCGCTATGAATTCTGGGATAGCCTCCGTCTTGAAGGTTCCACGGATGCATCCTTCGATTTCGGCAGGAAGTAGGCCGCATTCCTCGGCCGCATGAGGAGGAGTCTTCGAATTGGGACAGTCCTCCGCGCGGGGCAATGACGTATGCGTCCGACAAATGCGCACTCATGAGGACGCAGCCCATGAACTGAGACACAGCCTAAGTGCTGCGTTCTACAGAAACTGCAGACTGCACCTTTAATTGATAAACTTTTATTCTAACTGTAAAATAATGACTAAAAATACTGTAGGGTGTTTATGCTGGTGAAGATTCTCAGTCGTCCAAGACATGATAAATCAAAAAGGCGTTCAATTCAAGATCAACTGGACTTTATTTGTAACAGAAGACGTTTCGCTTCTCATCCGAAAAGCTTTATCAATTCAATGACCAGACTGTGTGTGCGTGTGGATTTATAACAGGAGTCACGCACCATCATATGTAAATTGCAAGCTGAGGTAACACATACATGTAAATTGACAGATCACACCTTAACAGTAGGGAGTTCCCTTGAAGTCTCTGACAGCAGACACAACAACTGTATGTAGGCTGAAGCTGCAGCTGAGGTGCTTCTTCCATGAAGCAGCTCTGTTGTCCTCCAGCCACATTTTCAGCTTCAGCCTGACTCGTTTCTACATTCTCCTCTCTGTCGGCGCGCTCTGGGTTCATTTAAAAGATCTGATCATCAGATATTGTCCAAGAATAAGCTTCAGGGTGGATAAAGCCGATAACCTATGTGCTTCATTTACAAAGTATGCTTTGCTTGTAAATAAATTGGCTCT
>JBBPBX010071243.1:0-13179 GCA_038048925.1 Garcialebias charrua | reverse complement strand
ATTAATTAGTTGTTAGACTTCTTGGTGTGGGACCCAAGTCCGAATTTCGTACCATAAACATGCAAATGTGAGCTGTTATGACAATAAAACATCCTTGAATCCTTGAATTTTTTTTTAAAGTTTTCAAAAAACTCACGTTTTCTTTTTAGTTAGAATTTTTAAGAGAGATGAAATGAATGGAAAGGGAGAAATGGAGGGGCATGCCATTTTTGTATTAAAAACTCACTCCCTCTCACCCCGAGACCAAAAGCGCTGTGTGAAGATTTGGGTGTGAAACTATGAGGATGTCTCTGTGAGGCTGTGGCTCGGGGTTTTCAGTGTGAGCTCTGAGTTGGTGTCAGATGGGGGCAGGAGGTCGCTCTCTCCGCTCTCACTCACAGGAGGGGTGGACTGGCAGATGTAGACGTGTATACGTGGGAGTCTGTTTGTGTGTGTGTGTGCGTGTATGTGTGTGTGTGTGTGTGAGTGTAAAGTGTTGCACATGTTGTGTATGCTGCCTATGTAAAGGTAGATTTGTATCTGAACATTTTGAGGTGATAAAACACACAAATGCACATACACAGATAACCCGTAAATGAGAGATTTTCTCAGATAAATCTTGTTAGAGTGTCACAGATTTGATCCCTATCGGGTTATGGCATTATATATTCAGAGCCACATTACGCTTGTTTTGGCTGTCAGCAAATGCTAGCTCCCTGCCGATCTCCATGCAGCCAATAAAATAGAGCCTGGATAAGTTTGTCTGTTCTTATCATTTTCTTTTGTTTGTTCCCGAAAGACGAGCAAAGCACGGAAATTGAAGAACTATACAATGTATTATGTAAGCTAACTTTTTTAACATGTGGACTGTCAAAATAATTAGTACTTATCCATGTGGTTTAATGTAAATATCAATGTCACTTTCAATTATTTAGTACATTTAAAAACAACATTGTTGAACAAAGTGCTTCACAAACAGTAAATCTAGCAATAACAATATTAAAGATAAAACGTAAAAAATGCAACTATAATAAAATGGGCTAAGAACAAACAAATGACAAAATGGCACAACAAAATGGCTCTGATGGAACTCAAACCAAACTCTAATTAAAAGCCATTGCAAAAAAGTGATTTTTTTTTGGGGGGGGGGCGAGATTTAAATGACTGTATGGACTCTGCAGAACAAATGTCAATGGGTAGATTGTTCCAATGTATGGGGGCTGCCACAGCAAAAGCCCAATTTCCTCTACATTTTAATTTTGCCTTCGGCTGCACTAAAAAAGTCAAAGTCAAAATGTCTTTATTTGTCATTTGCACCACATGTGGTACATGTGGCGGAACAAAATTGTGCACACAGGGTCCCAGTTACATCCAAGAAAAGTATAAATTGTAAAGAAAAACAGTAATAAGATCTGAGATATGAACTAAGAAATGCGCTAAACAAAGAACACACTAAAGGGAGAGGCATAGCTCCGCGCTAGCGCGAGCGCGAGGCCACGCGGAGCCATGCTGTGCGAGCTCCGCTTGCACAAGCCTTTGAACGCTCGCGCGAACGCGCCAAGCTCAAATTTTACGACCGCTCACGCGCGCGCGGTGTCTCACAATAAACTGCCCTGGTGGCGGACTGTTTTGTGTGACACACAAATGAATTAAATTCCTCTTCTTCATCGCTGATCGGGCCTTTTCTTTTGTTTTTTTGCCAAAAGTCAAGTGATCGCTTGAAGCGGTCACCATTCACTTCCTCCTCCGATGAGGAGGAATGAATGAACTTGTCACGAGTGAACTAAACTCATGTCCAACGTGGATGCGCAGGTTCTAAACATTTCCTGGTGTGCTTGTCTGCTGTGTGGGTTGAAGGACCAGCGCTCCCTGTTTTAATTTTAATTTTTAGGACTTTTTTATTAACATATAAACACAGAACAAAGCTGCACAGCCCTCTGCCTTTTCTTCTCAGACCCGACATTCTTCTCAGACCCGACCTGTCAATCAAATCAGTAGGCTGTCAGCAAATGACCAATCAGCGACCTCAATTTGTCCCGTAGCTAAACGCTCCGCCCTGCTTCTGCTCAAATGACGTCAAGTATTTGGAGCGAAAACGTTGGAGCCACACACTGCTTCACGCTGAGCTCTGCTGTGAACCCCCCACGCACAGCACACGCGCGTGGCGCGGCGCTCGCTCCAGCGCGGAGCTTTGCCTCGCCCTTAAGTACTAAGATTGTAACGATACACGTGGGTCTACCGAACCGTTTCGGTACGGCACGTTTGGTTCGGTCCCCCTGTGTACAATTTCAGTTATATTTTCACTCTTTACACGTTATTAATGGGAGATTATATGCGTCGCGGAACTAAAGTTCCTAGGCGAGTTTCAGCATGGCGCTATTATCTTGCAGCATGCGTAGCATTAGCAGCCAGCATTTTGTTGCGGTCTGCTGTTTGGGAACGTTATGGCTTCCTTGTTAAAGCAAAGCTGTGTGTGGACGTTGTTTCACGGAGATTGGATTTGCAGCAGCAACACGTCTAACTTGTTAACGCGCTTGAAACGACGTCATCCGAATGTGAACGTCTTCTACAAGCAAGAAAAGTTGCAAACACCACTAACAGCAGCTGCATTTAGACAACCTTTATCAGGTAATTCAGATCAGTCCAGAGCAATAACACAAGCTGTAGGAGTTTTTAAAGCTCTGGATCTACGTCTGAATCAGTGACGTGCGGTCAAGGGAGGCAAGTGAGGCCACGCCTCCCCTGTCATCATGGAAAGAAAAAAGTAAATTGAAAAAATAAATGTAATTATTGTATTTATCCTTTGATTTGTACTATAAACTTATTTTACTATAAACTAAACCAGTTTTAAGTTTTTTTTAATTCAAAATCGCCGATTTTTATTATTTAGCGTTCAAATACATTACTGAGAAGAGAAGAGACGTGCGCAGAGCGGCACTGGCTGCTCCGCTTCACCGATTGCTCAATCACTCGGCTGAGCTGCAGTGAGCTCGTATTCCTGCCTCTTTTGTCGCTATTAAAATGTCCAAATACTTTTGCTATATAAACTACTTTTCTATAGTTTAGCTGGTGAATATAATGTCTAGTGTTTTTGTCTAAAACTGTATGTTTGCTGAGCGATCTCATACAACAGCTGTGAAGGTCCCAGTTACACACACACACGCGGCCAGCCTCATGTCATGGAGGCGCGGGCGGGGCTAGTGAGCTCAGGGTTTCTGAGCTTCGGAGCTGTGCAGGAGGAAGTGACAGCGCTAAGGAAAGTGCAGTGATTCAGTTGTTTTTTTCTCCTGATTACATTTCTGATCAAGGAAGGCTTTCTCTGGCAATGATCTCCATCGAGGCAGAGAGACTTTTTAAAACTGAAAGCCGGCGACAAGGAAGACTTGTAGAAAAAAGTTGTCTTTGTTCAGAAGGAGTGGCTCATGGACTTCATTTATTTATTCATTTATTTATTTTTATTTATTCATTTTACATTAAAAACCAGAAGAAAAAGAAAAAAACATATCACATATTATATGAAAGAATACGAAGAAATCTTATTTTATCTGCCCCTTTTTTCAAAAACAAAACAAGTTCAAACAATCAATTAAAACAATAATTATCTATAAGTAACAGAGCAAAAAGAGTAACTTTTCACAATCTACAAATATCTAGAACATTAAACACTTAACTAAAAGTTTTAGTATTTTGTTAACAATTTAGTTTTGATCATTTTTTTAAACATAAGCACAGAGTTTACATTTTTAACATCATTTCCAAAACCAGTCCACAATTCAACTCCCTGTATTGAAATAAACCATCCCTTCAAACTAGTTCTACACCTTGGCTTTGCAAAAATGTCACTTCCATTTAGACTGTAGCAGCTTTCTCTCTTAACAAAATACATTTGAACATTTGAGGGTTCTATTACTAACAAAATATTATAGTCCACCAAATCATACAACTTCAGTACTTTGAGTTTTTTAAATAATATATTAGATGGATGACAGTAAGGCTTTCTTGTAATAATTCTCACAGCTCTTTTCAGAAGCCAAAACGTGGAGAACATTTTTTGTCTGTTTTTTATCATACATATTAAAAAAACTGTACAGTGCCTCACAAGCCATGAACCTCACCGCACGTCACTGGTCTGAATGTTGTTGATGTGTCGGCTTTAAAGATATTGAGCGTCGCTACGACATCCATCATGTCAACACTTCAGCCAAAAAATTCAGCACTTTATGAAAAAGTTAAAACTGATATTGTCAACAAGCCCTGGAGCTTATGAAAGCCCTGATGATGATGATGACCGAGAGATTTTACCACCTCAACCATTCAAAAAGAGGTATTGTTTTTTTTTATTATTATTAACTAATTAACCTTTTTAATTTAAAATTATAATCTTATTAACTCTTTTTTTGCTTACCTCTTTGTGTTTTATTTCCAGTCTGGGACAGAGATAGCAGCTGTCTTCTTCCTCTTCAGGGACATCCACCTGCAGCTAAGAAGTCTGTGATGACTGAACTCTGAACTTTTCCAGGCACCTGTCCCACCTGGGGGAGCAGGTCCAAGAAGAGGTTGTGAGTAATGAGGACAAATACAGCCACACTGCTGGTACTGTTGTTATTGAGATGATTTTCTACACTGCTGTAGATATTCATTGCAACTAGAACTGTGCTTTTGGCAGAAAATGTGGACAAGTTGGTCTTTTTGGACAAAAACTTAAAACTTGATTAGTTAGATTGTAAAAAGTCTGTTGCTGCTTATTGCTCTGGTTCTGAATGTTATTGTATTTATTAAGATTTTTTTATGGGGGGGGGGGGGCTATGGGGGCTTGAGCACCTGCCCCTTTTGCTCCTTGCCCCCAAGTGCCCTTTTGGTCAAATTTTTTTTTTTTTTTTTTTCCTATTCCTAAGCCCTCCTCTGACACATAATAACATGTACTAAAATTATTTATTTTATTTTATTATTATTATTTTTGTATTTTGCAAGAAAAACAACATAATAAGCCCTCCGGTCACGTACCAACACTACATTCCCCACAATGCAACAGTAGTAGTAGGGGTGGGGCCAATCCGATCTGGAGTTGTGTCTCATGAACCCAGAGTAATAAGACCTGCCTCACATTCAGGAAATCCCTTTCAGTTTGCAGCCAGCTACAGCGTGTGGATTGAGTGAGTAGCACTTTAGCTAACAGCTAGCCAACTTTTCATCGTAACATGTCCGCTGTGTGGAAGTATTTTACACTAAACACAGCAAGACAGCAACGTGCAATGTCTGTAGAGCTCATAGCGCCACATTAAACTGTGGTCAAGTTAGTTTTACGTTGGACATTCGAGCTCCGGGGCTTTAGCGGAATGCAACTCTCGCTGAACCGAAACAGGGAGACCGACCGCACCCAGCTGCATTTAGTCCGACCCATCTCGTAGGACGGACAGGCGGAGAGCGGCTGACCGAAATCAGAGCACCCGCCCCGGATTGAATAAGAAAAACACACCGCTGAAGCCACGGAGCTCAAATGTTCACCGAGAAGTTGCTAAACTTCTTCATGATTAATGACCAACAGCTATCAGCTGTAGAAAATGAAGGATTTCACAGCTTAATACTTACAGACAACAGTAAACAATCATAAAAAAGCATATTAATTAAAAATCACGAGAAAAATATGTTAAAAAACAAACAAAACATAAACAGCTATATTATAAAACAATGTAAAATACTAAAAGCAGGAACATGTCTGTGTTGATTTATACCAAGAACTTAGCAGATGTAAAGCTATTTAATATTTTATTTAATTCATTTATTTGTTCATTTAAAAGAGACAAAATAAAACAAATTCATCAAAAAGAAAACATTGAATGAAAAGAGTGCAGAAAAAAAAAACTTATATCACCCCCTTATAATAAACATTGAACCAGTCCGGCCCATGGCTTGTAGCAAATTTGTTTTCGTGGCCCTCCATGTAGTTGACTTTGACACCCCTGGCTTATACAATAGGGAGCACATCGCCCGTCCCAAACCTATCATCTCTCCATAATGGATATATGTCCGATCTTCTAACCTCATTTGCTGCATAATGTACATTGCATTTATTCTAGTGTTAGGTAAATGCATCTTAATGGAGAATAGCACTTAAATAAAAGTCCAACAAGAATATTCATTTAGAATTAAATATAACTCACCCTGAACTACCATAATAGATACAATGTATGTAATAACTAATCAAGTTGCTCCTGTCCAATAAAAGCGTATAGTATAGCAAACCAAGTACAGTATAGCAAACCAGGCAACTCGTTTTTATATAGATTACATTACACTAAAAAGTTGCACTGTGCCCTTGTTTTTCAATTTTGTAATTTATCATTGTTTATTAAACTCTGAAAGCTATGTGACTTTGTTAATGTTCTGTCTTGAAATGCGGTTAGATCATGTGCCCCCCTTTTTTTGAGCACCTGCCTCTTTAGTGGGCTCTGCACGTCCCTGATTGTTAGTATAGTTTATTTATTGTAAAGAATGCAGTTTATTTAAAATATCATCCAAATAGGTTGCTTTTATTTATTTTTATACAAATGTATTGTTTACTTGACATATTTTCAAAATAAACATTTTATAAGTCTTTATTTTGTCTTTGTTTTGTACCGAAAATTAACCGAACCGAACCCTCCTTGTAATTGAACCAAACCGAAATGTGATTTTAGCGTACCGTTACACCCCTACTAAGTACTAGTAGTTCAAAAACAATACAGTAGTCCATTGCTAGTTGGCAGTTTGTTTATCGTGGACTCGCTGTATCACAGTTTTTTGAAACAAGAGTATAAATGACACAATTAGCTGACTGATAGATGAGTCGCACGATCGGCATGGAGTTTTTAATTTAAAAATTAATTATTTTAAATTATTTACCACCAGCTGCCTGTTTGTGCATCCCAGAGCTGCAGAAAAAGTATCCTCCTACCTTTGTGCAGCTCTTACTGCAGGATAAGCTTTCTGCTGCAGCTGATAAGCTGTCTCTGTGCAGAGCGGGGAAGTGGGCGTGGCCAAGACCTGGGAATGGGAAGGGTTTAAAATGCCTTTATACTGTGTATATATATATATATATATANATTGGGCAGAGCTGCTGTTCACCTGCAGGTCCAGCCTATAAAGCTGACATGCTGTGTTTGGTGCAGGGTGGAGACTCGTTGTACCAAGACTGGCTTGAGGAACGAGTGGTGGCTTATTGAAGTCTTCTGGATGGTGTGAAACTCAGCTGAGGGTTCACTGGAACTGCTGAGGACACTGTCAGGTAACCTAACAATTCTGAGAGATCTCCACCCTCTCAGATTGTTGTTGTTTGCTCCTGTTGGAGCTGAAATAGGCCCTTAAGGCCTGGCACTGGTTTCAGGACTAGTTGCTAAAAGCAAGAGTTGTGAGTATTTAAGCTCTTTGAGAGTTTGTGTGACTCTAGCTTAAATAGAGTGTGGTTTTGGACTGCTGTACTCTGGTTGACTCTTCTTTTTTGTCAGATGCTGAAGGGAAGCGTCTGAGCAGCTGCCCAGGAGGGGGACAGCTAACGTGAAACAGAGTGAGAGTCTGTTTCCCCTTTTTTTCTCCATTTGTTTGATACTTTTGACTGTGTGGGTGTCGGTAGTTCAGTTATCGCTTTTCTTTTATTTAGAGGTATTTTTGGCTAGGCAGATCGTCACCTGGGAAGGCACGACGGTCCTGTATAGGATTGGGTCGGCCTGGGAGACGTTTTGTTCATTTCCGCCGCACCCACCTGTCCCACAATCCTTTGAACTTTCTCTTTTTAATTTATTTTTGTTTCTTTAAGGACGCTGAGCAGGAGAAGGCGCTCCAGACGGGTGGGAGAAGCCTGAGAGGACCCTGACCGCCTGGAGGCTCTTAATTTTAGTTAATAAAATATCATTTAAACCTTTTCTTGTGTCCAGTGTCCTTTAAGTATGTTTTGGCCCTCATACGGTCGTAACATATTTATTGGGGGCTCGTCCGGGATATGATATTAATTAACTTAATGAGCTAGGTTAGTGGTTGTCAGTTTTTGCTTAAATCACATTTGGGGGCTTGTCTTATGAGCTAATTTGTCTTTAGTGTTTTAAGCGCTGCTAATCAGTGCGTTTTTGCGGGATTGAGCACCTGTTATGCTCTGTGGTATTTTTAGTAATCTACTGCTTAAAGAGGTTGGCTCTGTTTTGCATTACTTACTAAAAGAAGTGACTGTTGTCCTAAATATTTTGGGCTAGTCAGTATTCTAGTGGTTTAACCACTTATATTTTGGATCAGCCGTGCTGATTGTGTTGAGCGCTCTCAGGTGCGCACTTGGTGTGTGTGTGCTGCGTTCATTGATAGCTCGGATTCTTTAGTGCTGTTTCAGAATAACTATTTTTGTGTCTAACTTAACATTATGGAGTTCGAGTTAGACAGCTTCTTGGATGATCCGACAGCAGATGTTTTAGCAACATGTACAAAGGAACAGCTTTTGTCTGTAGCAGAGCATTTTAATATAGTTATTGATAAACGCACTAAACGAGACAGTGTGGAAGACGAACTGATCGTTGCTTTAGTTCAGCTTGGGATTTTGCCGGCTGAAACAAGTCCTGTCAAGAGTCCTGTTGGCGTACGTACCTCTTATGCTATGGATAAGGAAGTGCGTTTGAAAGAACTCGAATTTGAGATGAGAAAAGCTGAACTTGAAGCTGACAGAAAAAAAGAAGAAATTGAGATGAGAAAAGCTGAACTTGCAGCTGAAGCTGACCGAAAGAAAGAAGAAAATGAGATGAGAAAAGCTGAACTTGCAGCTGAAGCTGACAGAAAGAAAGATGAAAATGAGATGAGAAAAGCTGAACTTGCAGCTGAAGCTGACAGAAAGAAAGATGAGAATGAAGCCTCTGTGAGAGCCGCAGAGCTCGCTCAACAAACATCTTTAAGAGAAAAGGAGCTTTTGTTTGAACAGCGAAAAATGGAGCTGGATGCTCAGATCCGTCTGAAGGAACTGGAGCAGAGAAAGCCTTCTTCTCCAGCTTTTGGACTTGAGTTTGATGTGAGTAGAAATATTTCTCTTGTGCCAGCTTTTAATGAACAAGATGTAGACAATTATTTTATGCTTTTTGAAAAAACTGCTCTCTCTTTCAAATGGCCGGAAGAAGTTTGGCCACTGCTGCTGCAGTGCAAATTAACTGGAAAAGCGCAGAACGCTTATGCCTCTCTTTCAGTCACTGACAGTTGTGATTTTGTGAAAGTGAAAGCAGCTATTCTGCGAGCTTATGAGTTAGTTCCGGAAGCTTACCGTCAGAAGTTCCGAAAATTGAGGAAATCTGAGAGTCAAACATACGCTGACTATATTAGGGAAAAAGAAATACTCCTTGATCGTTGGTGTACTGCCTGTTCTGTGACGAGTTTGGATCAGTTTAAACAACTAATTTTAATTGAAGACTTTAAGAAGTGCTTGCCAGAGAAAGTGACCACTTACTTAAATGAACATAAAGTGACGGAGGCTTCTAAAGCCGCTGTTTTAGTGGATGAATATATGCTGACGCACAGGTTTATTTTTGAGCGTACCAGATCTGACAGATCTTTTGAGCTGGATAAAAATAAAACACGTGTTTTTGAGTCTCCCCGATTTTCCAGACCCAGAGTTAACGGGAAGCCGAGAGGATCCTCTGCAGCTCATACGGAAACTGGTGCTTTTGTGAGGCACAGTGAAAACAAAATGTCGCATGGGCATGGAACCTCTGAAAAGAAAAATGTGGTTTGTTTCTTTTGCAAACAAGAAGGGCACATTAATAAATATTGCCCCAAACTAGTAAAACAGGAAGTAAAGCCAGTTGCTCTCATTAAAACCTTGAATGAACCATTATCTCTCTCGACAGATCTGACTGATAATGAAGGATTTCGGCCGTTCATAATGGATGGATTTGTTTCTGCTACTCGATCTGGTAATAAGGTACCTGTTAAGATACTACGTGACACGGCTGCTTCTCAGTCCTATTAGAGGGTATTCTGCCTTCCAGTGAACTTGAGATAATGGATACTCAGTTAACTATACGTGGATTTAGCATGAAGGACTTTAAAGTGCCTTTAGCCAAAATTTTAATCCATTCTGAATTGTGTTCAGGAGAAGCCGTGGTGGGGCTGCGACCAAGCTTTCCCATTGCTGGAGTCACTATGATTATGGGTAATGATTTGGCGGACGGACGCGTGCTTGTTACTCCTGATGTAACACCCATCCCGGTACTGTGTGCTCAACCAGATGAGATGGCTTGTAAATATCCTGACGTTTTTACTTCTTGTGCTGTAACTCGAGCAGCTTACAGACGCCAGCAGCTAGAAAAAGATGCTGATGATGAATGGTTGGGGTGTGAACTGTTTTATGAATTAAGTCAGCTTGGGACATTTCCTGAGATGAATGAGCAACTGCGTTTGAGAGAAAAGGAGGAGGAAAGAGAACGTTTGATTGCCATGGAGAGAAAGAAGCTTGAAGAGGAGCGAGCTGCTCTTGAGCAAGAGAGAACTGCTTTAGTAGAAAAACAAGAGCGTGAACTATCGTTTTTGAGAAAGCAGGTACAAGAGAGACAGCTCGCACACCAAGCTTTTCTGAAAAAACAAGAAGAAGAACGACAAAGACATTATGCTGCTCTTGAAGAGGAGAAACTTCTTCTGGACCAAGAGTTGCAGAGAGAATTGAGAGAGCTCCATACTGCACAAAGGGAAGTTCACCATTTGTGTCCCACTGTGGGTCATCCAAAGGTGACACCAGAGCCTTTCATTCAAGCAGGTGTGCCTCTCTCACATCTACAGGAGATGGCGCCAGAAGAACATCGTCCAGAGGAGGAGAAAAATGAGGATGATGTCAATTTGGGTGACAGTTTCTTCTTGTTTCTTGAAACTATACATGAAACTGAACCTGAACAAATTCCAGTCCAGTCAGATGAGAACATAAAAGAACTAAATGAGCTGAAGGAACATTACATTGACCTGAGTGAATGTTTTTTATTCAGTTCTGAAGCAGAAGAAGTCCCAGTGAGCTTAACTGAGGACCCAGAAGAAACCGTTTCTCCTGTTTCTTTGTATTCTTCTGTAGCTCATGCTAAAAACAATGATGGAGCTGATGTTTAGTGACAGTTTTTTTATTGTTATATAAAACTAATCAACTCTCATCCAAGTCAGGACGTGAAGAGCATGAGGACCTGAAGAACTCAAAAGAGGTGAAGTCCCACGTGGAATACATAAGTTCTCCTGTTTCTTTGTATCCTGTTCCAGCCTCTGCAGGAAATGAGAGAGTGATGGACAATATGCGACCATTGACTGGAAGTGCAGCAGAAAATACATTTTCACTGTCTGTGAGATGTGAGGTGCTGCAGCCTTATGTTGAACGTGTTGTATATGAATCTGTGTTTAACTGTCTTTGCTGTGTTTACAGTGTGGCAGAAAACAGAGCTGTTGCAACTGACGCAGGGATGCTGTCCAATGCAGACAATGAGGAGGACAGATTCCCCTTGACTGTCATGGCAAATATCCAGTCTTACACTGACATCATTAGACATGATGTTGGTATTTGTTTGGTGTTTGGTGCTAAACAAAAGCCTTGCAGAGTAGACGGAGATAAGCGTCGTCTGTTTGGCTTCCAAACATTCTGAGATACCACTATGTTTTGTTTGGAGAGGAGTGCTGTGTCTATAGGTGACATCTGCACGTTCTCCCCCAACAAAACTCTGGCGGTGGGGATGTTATGCACCCTGGGGGTTTTAGAAGTTTAAACATCCTTGTTTTAATTTTATCATGGCTGCAAACTGCTGCAGCCTGCTGGTTCAATAAAGAACTAACCTTTTTTTTATTACTCAGCCTGCTTCACTCAAGCTTGATTGGGCAGAGCTGCTGTTCACCTGCAGGTCCAGCCTATAAAGCTGACATGCTGTGTTTGGTGCAGGGTGGAGCCTTTGCTTAGAGCAATGGATTGTGAGATTGCCAACTGAGTTTGGTGGACACAAGCAAGGGTGCTTGTTGGAGCAACTTGGAGCCTGCTGAAGGTAAACCAAGTTTTGATTAAGGTAGCTGTATTGCTGCCTATTTGTGTTCCAGAGTGTTCTCCACCCACTCTGATCACTGTGTTGAGCTCTCATGCTACTTGGTGTGAGCTAAAGCTCTTGAGGTAAAGCTCTTGAGGTTTGGGGGCTCTTTAAACAGCTCTTGTAGAGCAAGGGTGCTCTTTTAACAGCTCTAGTGCTTACTAGAGTTGTGTGAAGTTAAGAGTAATCTAGTGGAGACTCGTTGTACCAAGACTGGCTTGAGGAACGAGTGGTGGCTTATTGAAGTCTTCTGGATGGTGTGAAACTCAGCTGAGGGTTCACTGGAACTGCTGAGGACACTGTCAGGTAACCTAACAATTCTGAGAGATCTCCACCCTCTCAGATTGTTGTTGTTTGCTCCTGTTGGAGCTAAAATAGGCCCTTAAAGGCCTGGCACTGGTTTCAGGACTAGTTGCTAAAAGCAAGAGTTGTGAGTATTTAAGCTCTTTGAGAGTTTGTGTGACTCTAGCTTAAATAGAGTGTGGTTTTGGACTGCTGTACTCTGGTTGACTCTTCTTTTTTGTCAGATGCTGAAGGGAAGCGTCTGAGCAGCTGCCCAGGAGGGGGACAGCTAACGTGAAACAGAGTGAGAGTCTGTTTCCCCTTTTTTTCTCCATTTGTTTGATACTTTTGACTGTGTGGGTGTCGGTAGTTCAGTTATCGCTTTTCTTTTATTTAGAGGTATTTTTGGCTAGGCAGATCGTCACCTGGGAAGGCACGACGGTCCTGTATAGGATTGGGTCGGCCTGGGAGACGTTTTGTTCATTTCCGCCGCACCCACCTGTCCCACAATCCTTTGAACTTTCTCTTTTTAATTTATTTTTGTTTCTTTAAGGACGCTGAGCAGGAGAAGGCGCTCCAGACGGGTGGGAGAAGCCTGAGAGGACCCTGACCGCCTGGAGGCTCTTAATTTTAGTTAATAAAATATCATTTAAACCTTTTCTTGTGTCCAGTGTCCTTTAAGTATGTTTTGGCCCTCATACGGTCGTAACATTTGGCCAGTCAATAAAAATGAAGTAGATTTTTCAGGATACAGTATTGTCAAAGCAGAGCGCGGTCCAGTCAAGTCTATCAGGCCCTTGTGTCCAACAAGATGGACTGTACGTACAGGTGCCATTCAGTCGCTACTTAACCAGTATCAGCCTGTATTGCATGC
>JBBPBX010071242.1:0-18376 GCA_038048925.1 Garcialebias charrua | reverse complement strand
GACTGTTCTGTCTGAGGTACATGAGGAGCAGGTCCATTGCTCGGGGGTCCCCTCTGGGACCACCCTTTATTATATGAGTCTCCTTGGAACCCATACTTTTTTCTCTTTGGACATGCGCCCCCCTTTTGATATTGGGGTTCACCCTCTGGGTACGGTTTGTACCATTTTGGGTCTTTGTACCCCTTTGGATCTTTGTTCCAGGCAGCGGACACCTTCATTTTGTGGTTGGTTAGGATGAAAGTTTTGTTTTTTCTCGCCTCCTTTAAAGGAGGGAACTGACGCTCTCGCTCCTTCTAGTTCTAGCGATTGGTATCTGACCTTTTCACCTAGATACACCTCTGAAGCCTCCAGTATAGCTGTGCGTTGTGTCCAACGCCACTGGATTCGCGTGTGTTGCACGCCGGCAGTTCATATTATACTCTGTGCAAGCACAGCTCTCTGGAGTGCAGGCTCCAGCAGCTGCAGCCGGTCAGAGCGTTTACCTACAGGACAAATTGAGGTCGCTGATTGGTCATTTGCTGACATGCGAGGCAGTTTATCAACGCGCGCGCGTAGGCGTAGTAAAATTTGAGCTTGGCGCGTTCACGCCCGTGATCAAAGGCTTGTGCCGCGGCGCACACATGGCGTTGACACGGCGTGCCGCGGCGCTCTGATTAACGAAGAGCTATACTGGGCCCTTAAGGGTTTCTTGTGTTTTCTGTATGCTTCAAAAACACTTATAGCACACTCTTTTATTTCATTGATGGTTTTATTTTGTAGTTGGCCATGATGTCTACCGATGTACTTATCTCAGAGTTTAGATTGTTGCTGAAAACAAATTTAAAATCTTCTTACTCTTCCATGCCTGGTTCGTTTCTGTATATAAGCTTGGAAGATTCTGTCATAATACATTATTGGATGTTCATTTTGTCCTTGCGTGATCTTCACTGCGGCTGGGTAACCAACAATTCCCACGCGAGGATTGTATTATTTTATTAGAGCATCACAGAAAAGTTTGTAATCTTTCAAAATGGTGTCTGGTTGATGCTCAATAAAGGCTTGCACTCTCCTGTTTGAGGTGAGTTTGATCAAATTGACTCTATCTTCAACTGTAGCATTTGAATAGCGTACCAGTTTAAACTTGAGGTCTTTTAGATAGGTCTTGGTTTCATTCGAACTCATTGGCCTTGGCTTGAAGCGTTGAATGTATTTAGAAAGTTTATGGAGTTGATCTATTGAGAGAAAAAGTTGAGAGTTATTGTAATTCCCACCTATCTGCGCACTTGGTACACCTGTTGATACGCAGGTACCTGCCATTAGGTTGTCCCAATAAACGTTGATGGGGGTGGGAATGGGTTTGAAGGTGGTGGCGGAGGAGGTGTGAATGGGTTTGAGGATGGGGGAGGAGGTGTAGATGGGTTTGAGGGTGGGTATGGGTTTTGGTTCAGTTTTGACATGAGAGCAAAACTTGTCTTTCTCTCCATAAGGAGCTTATCTGTTGTAGTGGCCAAGTCTGCCTTACAACTTGTTAGTTGGACCCGTAACTCTTCATTATCACATTGTAACGTTGTGTACCGTTGTGAAAATGATTCTATGTCTTGCTTGCATTTCCTTAATTGATCTCGTGATTGTTCACAATCCACTTGTGACGTTTTCCACAATTTGTAATACTCATCTCTTTCTTCTGTGTATCTCTTTAAAGGGGACCACATGTTCAAAATTCACTTTTTAATGGGTTTTTTACTCAACTTTGGGTATGTACTTCATAAAAAAAACAGTCCTAGGGCCAAAGAAATGCACCCAGTGGTATATTTACTCTAAGTAGATTTATTTGTCTGGGATATTTACATCTCGTTTTCAAATCCTGCGGCTTGTGACGTCACAAGCCGCAGCCACAACCCACCCCAAACCTGAGTCCAGCCCCTCACCTGATTCCTGATTTCATCTCATCTTTTGTTTAAATGTTCTTAATTTCATGTGTACAGCACTTTGTTGCAGCTGTGGTTGTTTTAAATGGCTTTATAAATAAAGTATAATTGTTATTTTTACGTTTTATTTCAATTTTTAGCGTATTAGCGATCGCTCCCAACGCGCAGCCGGCAGAAATAAAACGAGCAGACCGCCGGCGTAGGGACCATCTGCGGACGTGAGCTGCTAGCTTTTGAGGTCCGGGGGTCCGGTCAGAGGTTGCCTCATACGGATAAATTAACTGGAGACACCCGGTGAACTTTGTGTGTGTCTGGACTGAAGCAGCGATCGCTCCCAAAAGCGCCGCATGCAACGAGCGGAGCTACGGGCAGAGGAGGAAGAGCTATCATCAGCCTCGGAGGTGGGCTAATGGTAACAGGAGCTGCAAATGGCGGTGCGTGCAGACGGCTTTCGGTAAGTTATCTTAAGCTAGCACTAACAGTAAGTCAAATGAGTAATAAAAAAATAGCTAATTTTAAAACAACAACAGATTAGAGATACTGGCTGTTATAGAGGACGGAGTAAATGTAAACAGATTTTTGTAGGGCGTGGCTTTCAGAGCTCATTATCATAAACCGGTCGTTTAGAACGGAAGTCAGAAAATGCATAACTAGAAAGGGGCTATTTTATTATCTAAGAATTATTTTGTGCATTAAATTGAATGAATCCCCTCCCTGGGCTGCCACCTTACCGTGGTGGAGGGGTTTGAGTGTCCCAATGATCCTAGGAGCTATGCTGTCAGGGGCTTCATGCCCCTAGAAGGGTCACCCAAGGCAGACAGGTCCTAGGTGAGGGATCAGACAAAGTGCAGCCCAAAAACCCCTATGATGAGTACAATTAATGGACTAAGTTTTCCCTCGCCCGGACGCGGGTCACCGGGGCCCCACTCTGGAGCCAGGCCCGGAGGTGGGGCACGCTGGCGAGCGCCTGGTGGCCGGGCTTTTACCCATGGAGCCCGGCCGGGCACAGCCCGAAGAGGAGACGTGGGTCCCCCTTCCCATGGGCTCACCACCTGTGGGAGGGGCCAAAGGGGTCGGGTGCAATGTGAGATGGGTGGTGGCCGAGGGCGGGGACCCTGGCGGTCTGATCCTCGGCTACAGAAGCTGGCCATTGGGACATGGAATGTCACCTCTCTGGTGGGGAAGGAGCCTGAGCTAGTGTGTGAGGTTGAGAGGTTCCGACTAGAAATAGTCGGACTCACCTCAACGCATGGCTCTGGCTCTGGAACCAGTTTCCTTGAGAGGGGTTGGACACTCTTCCACTCTGGAGTTGCCCCTGGTGAGAGGCGCCGAGCAGGAGTGGGCATACTGGTTGCCCCCCATCTTGGTGCCTGTACGTTGGGGTTCACCCCGGTGAACGAGAGGGTAGCCTCCCTTCGCCTACGTGTGGGGGGACGGGCTCTGACTGTTGTTTGTGCCTATGCACCAAACGGCAGCTCAGACTACCCACCCTTTTTGGAGTCCTTGGAGGGGGTATTGGAGAGTGCGCCTCCTGGGGACTCCCTTGTTCTACTGGGGGACTTCAACGCTCACGTGGGCAATGACAGTGAGACCTGGAGGGGTGTGGTTGGGAGGAACGGCCCCCCTGATCTGAACCAGAGTGGTGTTCTGTTATTGGACTTCTGTGCTCGTCATGGATTGTCCATAACGAACACCATGTTTAAGCATAAGGGTGTCCATATGTGCTCTTGGCACCAGGACACCCTAGGTCGCAGTTCGATGATCGACTTTGTTGTCGTCTCATCTGATCTGCGGCCGCATGTCTTGGACACTCGGGTGAGGAGAGGGGCGGAGCTGTCAACTGACCACTACCTGGTGGTGAGTTGGCTCCGATGGTGGGGGAGGATGCCGGTCAGACCTGGCAGACCCAAACGTATTGTGAGGGTCTGCTGGGAACGTCTGGCAGAGTCTCCCGTAAGACGGAGCTTTAACTCCCACCTCCGGGAGAGCTTTGAACACGTTCCAAGGGAGGCGGGGGACATGGAGTCCGAGTGGGCCGTGTTCCGCGCCTCTATTGTCGAGGCAGCTTATCGGAGCTGTGGCCGCAAGGTTGTTGGTGCCTGTCGTGGTGGCAACCCTCGAACCCGGTGGTGGACACCGGCAGTGAGGGATGCTGTCAGGCTGAAGAAGGAGTCCTATTGGGCCTTTTTGGCTTGTGGGACCCCGGAAGCAGCTGATAGGTACCGGCAGTCCAAGCGGCATGCGGCTCGGGTGGTTGCTGAGGCAAAAACTCGGGCGTGGGAGGAGTTCGGAGAGGCCATGGAGAATGACTTCCGTACGGCTTCGAGGCGATTCTGGTCCACCATCCGGCGTCTCAGGGGGGGAAAGAGGTACGAGACCAACACCATTTATGGTGGAGGTGGCGTGCTGCTGACCTCAACTCGGGATGTTGTGAGTCGGTGGGCGGAATACTTCGAAGACCTCCTCAATCCTACTGGCACGTCTTCCACTGAGGAAGCAGAGCCTGGGGACTTTGGGTCGGGTTCTCCGATCTCTGGTGCTGAGGTCGCCGAGGTGGTTAAAAAGCTCCGCGGTGGCAAGGCTCCGGGGGTGGATGAGATTCGCCCGGAGTTCCTTAGGGCTCTGGATGTTGTAGGGTTGTGTTGGCTTACGCGACTCTGCAATATCGCGTGGACATCGGGGGCAGTTCCCTTGGATTGGCAGACTGGGGTGGTGGTTCCCCTATTTAAAAAGGGGGACCGTAGGGTGTGTTCCAACTATAGGGGGATCACACTCTTAAGCCTCCCTGGTAAGGTCTATTCAGGGGTTCTGGAGAGGAGGGTCCGTCGGATAGTCGAACCTCGGATTCAGGAGGAGCAGTGTGGTTTTCGTCCTGGTCGTGGAACACTGGACCAGCTCTACACCCTCAGCAGGGTCCTGGAGGGTGCGTGGGAGTTTGCCCAACCAGTTTACATGTGCTTTGTGGACTTGGAGAAGGCATTCGACCGCGTCCCTCGGGGGGTTCTGTGGGGGGTACTCCGGGAGTATGGGGTACCAGGCCCTTTGATAAGGGCTGTTAGGTCCCTGTACGACCGGTGTCAGAGCTTGGTCCGCATTGCCGGCAGTAAGTCAGGCTCGTTTCCGGTGAGAGTTGGACTCCGCCAAGGTTGCCCTTTGTCACCGATTCTGTTCATAACTTTTATGGACAGAATTTCTAGGCGCAGCCAAGGTGTTGAGAGGATCCGTTTTGGTGACCTTAGAATCGCTTCTCTGTTTTTTGCAGATGATGTGGTCCTACTGGCTTCATCAGTTCGTGATTTACAACTTTCACTGGAGCGGTTTGCAGCCGAGTGTGATGCGGCCGGGATGAGGATCAGTTCCTCCAAATCCGAGGCCATGGTCTTGAGCCGGAAAAGGGTAGCATGCCCTCTCCGGGTCGGGGAGGAGGTCCTGCCCCAAGTGGAGGAGTTTAAGTATCTCGGGATCTTGTTCACGAATGAGGGAAAACTGGAGCGTGAGATCGATAGGCGGATAGGTGCAGCGTCCGCAGTGAAGCGGGCGCTGTACCGGTCTGTCGTGGTGAAGAGAGAGCTGAGTCAAAAGGCAAAGCTCTCAATTTACCGATCGATCTACGTTCCCACCCTCATCTATGGTCATGAGCTTTGGGTTATGACCGAAAGAACAAGATCTCGGATACAAGCGGCTGAAATGAGTTTTCTCCGCAGGGTGGCTGGACTCTCCCTTAGAGATAGGGTGAGAAGCTCAGTCATCCGGGAGGGACTCGGAGTAGAGCCGCTGCTTCTCCACATCGAGAGGAGCCAGTTGAGGTGGCTCGGGCATCTGGTTAGGATGCCTCCTGGACGCCTCCCTGGTGAGGTGTTCCGGGCACGTCCCACCGGGAGGAGACCCAGAGGAAGACCCAGGACGCGCTGGAGGGACTATGTTTCTCGGCTGGCCTGGGAACGCCTTGGGATTCCCCCGGAGGAGCTGCTCCAAGTGGCTGGGGAGAGGGAAGTCTGGGCCTCCCTACTTAGGCTGCTACCCCCGCGACCCGACCCCGGATAAGCGGAAGAAGATGGATGGATGGATGGATGGATGAAATTGAATGAATATGGTCTGGATAGCCCACAGACATACCATAAAAATTTATAAAACCAATATGTGGTCTCCTTTAACTGTTCTTGTGATTGTTCAATTTCACTTTTTAACATCGTGCATCGTTGGAAGAGTTCAAGTGTTTGCTGTAAGCTTTTGTCCCTTGATTGTGTCAAACACTTTATCTGCTGATCTGCTATTGTAAAGTGTCAATAGCCGTGTTTCCATCAAGGTTTCTAGCTGCGCATTTTGAAGTATCGCAGCAGAAAAGCTTAATGGAAACGGCAAAATCCGAATTTACTTCCTCAAATTCGCCAAAAAGTGTATACGCTCGCTTGAGGTTAAAAACTCACTACTACTCCCATCGCTTTCAATGCCAGCTGATTTGTATTGGATCGTTTGATTTTTTTTTTTCATTCATTCAACCTTTATTTAGTCAGGTAAATCTTTTGAACCTCATGGGCTCATTTACGAAAGCGACCTGCTAAAACTAAAGAACAATGAACAGCAGTGATAGAATTTCATTAAACAATAAACAAACAAACAATTCGATTTATGATCTGCAATGTTTTTTTTTAATGTTTTTCGTGTTGTACTTCATTGTCTGTGTTGCCTGTTGCGTGTTTGTTTGTCCAGCACTTTGGTGTGGACTTGTTCCTGTTTAAAGTGCTTTATAAATAAAATGGTATGGTATGGTATGGTATGGTATGAGGTGGTTTTTGGGATCTTCAAAAATGAGCAGATGCGCAAAACCACAGATGGAAACAGATTTTCCGACTCAGTTCTGCCATAGCGAACATTCACGTCACGTGACGTTCAGCTGTTTCCGCTCCGGACAACATGTAACATCGCTAAAACTAGTTGGCATGACAGAATAAATACAACTTGCCCGATAGCAACACGTACCTGAAATATTCTCTCCATTTTGACGAGATGTGTGGCCGGGTTCTGTTTTCAACCGCTACTTCCTGTTTACTGTAGACATGCGCAGTGCTGACGTCTGACGTAATGACGCTGACGTCTGACGTAATGACGCTGTGCGTGGCTTGGTAGATGCGCTACAAGCCAGTAGATGGAAACACTTCTGCTTCGCATTAATTTGTATTTACATATTTGCGAGATTTCAAAAATTAGCTCAAAATTCGAAATGAAAATGGATGGAAACACAGTTAATCTCTATTCGTGTTGTTTCCTGCCTTTCTGAATACAGTATTTTTCAGTCAGCCTGGTGTGCAGTTGTTTCCTGTTTCAGATTATTATAAAAAATCTGCGCTCTTGTCGACTTCTATGTCTAATTTGGCTTTTAGCAGAAGGCTTAATTTAGCCAAACGTTTGCCGCTTTCGGTTTTCTTATTTGGTGTGGCTCCTGTTGATAAAACTTTTAATTCTCTGTTTATATATGTTTCATCCATCAACTGTAGCTCTTCATTATAATTTGTGATGGATGCTGTGAGCAACAATAAGGCACCGTCAATCCAATCTATGGAGGTCGGGTCTGGGTCTTCATTCGACAGAGGTTGCCCTGTATCAGGATCCAGTGTAGATGAAGTTACCTCATCTTTTGCAGCTACGTCTGCCATCTTTTTATCTTGATTTTTTGTGACAATCAAAATAAAAGATGCTTTTTGTTTATTTTAAAATTTTCTTTATTTAAAATAAACAAGAATGTTTAATTGTGCACGGAATACTTTAAAATATGCTGTAAAAAAGCACAGATGACTGCACTATTCTGTGTAAAATGATTCTTGTTCTCCTTCTTTTAAACAGCAGATGACAATAATAATAATAATAATAATAAATTCAATTTATACCGCACTTTTCATTAATAAAAATCTCAAAGTGCTACAACAATAAAACAAGTGATAAAATCAAATAAAATCAATAATGGTATCAACTAAGATTAAAGACAGAATCATGTGGAGGCAGAATAGGCCTGCTTAAAAAATAAATAAATAAATAAATAAAACAAGTGATAAAATCAAGTAAAATCAATAATACTATCAACCAAGATCAAAGATAAAATCATGCGGAGGCAGAATAGGCTTGCTTAAAAAGAAAAGTCTTTAAACCGCTTTTAAAGTCAACCAGTGACTGTGGAGCTCTCAGGCAGTCAGGGAGGGAGTTCCATAGGCGGGGGGCAGCCACACAGAATGCCCTGTCTCCCATGGTCCTTAATTTGGTTCGTGGAATGTGAAGTAGATTACTGTTCTGTGATCGTAGAGACCGGGTGGATGAATATGGTGCAAGAATGTCCTTTAGATAGTCAGGTGAAGTTCCGTGTAAGCATTGGTGTGTAATGAGAGCAGTTTTGTACTGAATTCTGTAGGTGACAGGAAGCCAATGGAGGTTATGGAGAATGGGTGTAATATGTTCAAATTTACGAGCTCTCAATAAAATCCTTGCTGCACTGTTTTGAATATATTGAAGTTTCTGAAGATTTTTGCCAGGGATTCCAATAAACAGGGAGTTGCAGTAGTCGAGCCTGGAGGAGACAAAGGCATGGACGAGTTTCTCAGCATCGGAAAAAGTCAGAGATGGGCGAAGTCTGGAGATGTTTCGAAGATGGAAGAAGCAGGTTTTAAACAGATACTTAATGTGATTTTCAAATGTAAGATGAGAGTCCATTTTTATTCCAAGATTTGTAACAGAGGTGGAGAGGGGGATGTCTTGACCAGAGAAGGAGATTGTTGTTAAAGTTGATGTTTGTATCTGGTGAGGGGTGCCAATCATTATGGCCTCAGTCTTGGAGCAGTTTAATTGAAGAAAGTTCTGATTCATCCATGCCCTTATTTCCTCCAGGCAGGTAGAGAGGGCAGTGAGTGAAGATGGAGATGGGGATGATGAGGATGATCCAGTCCTGATGTAAAGCTGTGTGTCGTCGGCATAGCAGTGAAAAGAAATGTTGAACTGATTAATAATTTGACCTAAAGGCAGCATGTAAAGGGAAAACAGCAGGGGCCCCAGAACTGACCCTGACAATGCAAGGCTTATTTTATCAGTGACTGTAATTACTCTTTCTGACCGCTAGGGGCGGCGTTTGTTGACCTCCGGCGGTTAGCCGTTAGCTTAGCCATTAGCTTTCGATTAGCATAGAAAAAAAACGCTTAAAAATTCTAACTTTGGAAGAGATTTTTAGTCGGGCGTGATAATCGCTTGAAACCGGATTCTTTTAAGAAACAAATCGCTGTGGTTAAAACTATTGAAACAGATTTTGTGAATTTTTAGACTTTAAAGAAACGATCTTTTCTCTTTTTTCTATCGTGGTCACGTCACATCCGGTGACGTGTTGTTCATGTTACATTCAGGGACGTTGCGTTCTCACAGACTTTTTTAAAAAATTGCTCTAAAACACTTTTGAATATCTCAAAACACCGCAATTAAACAGTTTCTGACGATATTTTATGCATAGAAACGAAAAAAGCCAGACAATCTGTCAGAACTGTGTGAACATAAAATGGAATCTGATGAACAGCAGCGAATCAGAACTCCTAATACAGAATATGTGGCTTTAACCGACCAATCACAACTCCTTATGTTAGACATGTAGCCTTTGTCCGTTGCCTCGGGGGGGACCCAGACCATCCACTCCTACCGCCGGTGACAAAGTGAACAGTTTTAACTGTTGAGAACAACGGACTTTCGGAACCGATTCTATCGGGGTCCAGTCCAAACGTCAGAACCAACAACTGACACAAAGTTTCAAAACAGAAATATGCTTCTTTCCCTGTGTATCATGTAAAATACCAACATAACAGCTATCTTGCAGATGTCAATAAATGAGCTTTTAACAATGACTCGGCGGTCATTTTATGAAGAGATTTACCCCAGCTTGTGAACACGTTATCTGGACCGGGTTTCACCAGAACCACAAACAATTCTCACACAGCGTGACAAATCATCAACCAAAAAAGCTTCAAATAGCATGTAAAAAGTTGAGCAATGATAATTGTCAGCTTTAAATGACATCAAACATGCAGTTATGCAGCGTTTTAGACACTTTTCAGCCAAAAATCATCGTTTAAAGTCTAAAAAACTTGGTTATCTCACTATGCCAACATGACGTGTTCATAATCACACACAAATTAATAAAAATCCTTTTTCAGAGACCTGAAACAGGCCACCAGATGTATGAGGGGGTTCAGATTTACTGAACCGTCCATACACTAGATGTAAGAACGGGCAGGTTACACCTGACACAACCTTATCAACAATTATTTCACGAGTTCTCCCTTTTAAGGAATTACAATTAGTAACAGGCATGAAATGTTAATTTATGTTGACTCACCAGGAGATGAATCATTTATTTAACAGAATCATAAAATTACATCAAACATGTACAATGGATTGGTTCTGATCAATTTTTATAAACTAAACGTCGACAGATTCAACTTCTAGGAACAACAGAACAAGTTATGGGTCTTAGAATAACTTGTATCTGCAGGCAATTTAACTTAAAGGGGACCACACATGCAAAATTCACTTTTTAATGTTTTTTTTACTCAACTTTGGGTATTTACTTCATAAAAAAACAGTCCTTGTGCCAAAAAAATGCACCCAGTGGTTTATTTACTCTAAGTAGATTTATTTTACTGTGATAATTACGTTTCGTTTTAAAATACTCTCGCATGTTACGTCACAAGCGAGAGAGGACAACCCACCCCAACCTGAGTCCAGCCCCTCACCTAGCAACCCCTGGTTAGGCTCAACCCACTTCTGTATTAAACACATGACTGTTGTTTTTCATGATTTCATCTCATCTTTTGTTTATATGTTCTTAATTTCATGTGTACAGCACTTTGTTGCAGCTGTGTTTTTTTAAATGGCTTTATAAATAAAGTATAATTGTTATTTTTATGTTTTAGTTCAATTTTTAGTGTATTTGCGATCGCTCCCAACGCGCAGCCGGCAAAAATTAAACGAGCAGACCCCCGGCGTAGGGACCGGCGGCAACGGGACCCTCTTCTGGCGCGATGGAGCGGAGCTTCAACTGTACAGCCTCGCTGCTGCCTCGCAGCAGCCTCGCAGCAGCGAGGACCTTCTCCTTACGGATTAATTTACGGGAGACACTTGGTGAACTTTGTGTTGTCTTGACTGGAACAGCGATAACTCCCAAAATCTCCGCGTGCAACGAGCGGAGCTGGCGAACACCGGAAGAGGAACAAGCTAACATTAGCTTCGGATTCGGGTGGTCTCATGCTAAAAGGAGCAGCAAATTGCGGCGCGCTCAGACGGGTTTCGGTAAGTTATCTTAAGCTAGCACTAACAGTAAGTCAAATGAGTAATAAAAAAAGAGCTAATTTTAAAACAACAACACATTACAGATACTGGCTGTTACAGAGGGCGTAAACAGATCTTTGAAGGGCGTGGACTTCAGAACTTGTATCAGAAACCGGTCGTTCAAAACGAAAGTTAAAAATGGCAGAATTAAAAAGGGTATAATTAATTATCTAAGAATTATTTTGTGTATTAAAATGAATTAATATTGTCAAGATAGCACACAGAAATAACATAAAAATTTTAAATACTAAGTTACATGTGGTCCCCTTTAAAGTTTAGTTACTGGCAAAAGACAAAAGTTTAAAGAGAAGTTTTAGCATGCGAAGGAGGAAAGGTGGAAAAAGTTATCTTGGGAAGATGCGTTTTCAACCAGAAAAAGGGCACACTTTCCATCAGACGCTCGCTAGCCGCCGGTACACTTGAGAAAACATCTGACGACTCGTTACCTTCGTGAGTTGATCAGTCTCCTTCGGGTCCAGTTGTCCGTTTATCGTTTCAGTGTCTCCAGACGTCCGCATAAATCTAACCAAAATAGTGGCAATTGGTTCTGGTTGGACTTCAGAATAAAAGTATTCCTTGAGAGGAACATTCATTCAAGTGGAGCTTAGAAGCTTGAGGTCGGATTCATAGCCAGTAATGCTATGAATCCTCAGCTGATGACGTGTCATTGGCGTTTGAACGACGTTCAAATCAGCTCTTAGGAGAAACATCACAGTTCCATTTCTCCAGCAGACTGAAGAAAGAAGCAGGAAGTAGAACTTTTAAAGGGTGTTTGACATCCGTAATTGAGTCCTTCCCGATTGGCCAGTGGCACCAGGAGGAGGCGTGAATGAGGAGGTGCAGAGGGAGAGGTCAAAAAGTTAGTTCATGTCAGAAAGGGAGGATAAAAGTGTTAGTTTTTAGGCGCCAGCATTTTATGATAAAACGGATTCATTTTATGATAAAACGGATTAAAAACTGTCTTAACACTTTAAACAACACTGTTGACCTGTCACTTTGATTAAAACGTCCTTACAGTGTCAACATTTGAAACCTTACTGATAATAACAAAACCAGAGATTATTCTCTGATTATAATAATAATAATAATAATAACTTTTATTTATAACGCACTTTACATCAAACAGATCTCAAAGTGCTACAATGAAAAATAAAATCAAGATAAAAATCAACCATAAATGCAACAAAGAAGAGGAACAACCAAGAGGATGGAGCTTCACAGATGATTGCATCAAAAACTTAAAATTCACAAAATGCAGATAATATACTCAAAAATTAATTAGGACAAGCATAAAGAGTCTCTCGTTGACGTGATTATTGTCCTGAATTCAAACCAAATGAGATAACATTATCACTGTTCTGTACTGCAGGTTCCAGAAAAAAAGTGCACCATTACACATTTATATTCAGAGGATGTTCAGCTTGAATTAAACAGTTTGAATTACACAGAGTCTTTGACTATCAAACATTGAATTCAATAATGCTCACTTAACACAAGGTTATTCATTTGATATATTTGAATTAACACAAATTAAAATAAGTCTCTTATTGATTTAAATTTGGGTCTTGATTCAAATTAATGTAATAAAATGGTGTCAATGTCTGTTTTACTGAGAGGATCAGTAAAAAGTGTTTCAGAGATGAAGGTTGTATCACTACAACATCCTCAACAAAAATAAAACTTCCACACCGCTGACATTTTGAATTTTCCTCTACGCCATGAGATCAGGTAGGTAGGGTTGGGCATCGTTTGAATTTGAGCGATTCCGGTTCCGATTCCGATTCTTCGTTTCGATTCAGATTCTTTTTGATTCTCAATTCCGATTCTTTTTGTAGGCAGGGTTAAAAAAAAGACATCAATTCAATTCAGTTCAGTTTATTTATACTGTATAGCTCCAAGTCACAACAGAAGTTGTCTCAGGGCACTGAACAGAAACAATCAAATATAAAAATAATAAGTTAACAGAAACTTTAATGTAAAAATAATGTTAACACTATTTATCTGAGGAGACTACTTTGAGTTTAACTCCATCATGTTATAAAAGAGCTACAATAGTTAGCCAGAGTTCTTTCAGGATGAAATAATTTGAACTTCTGTTTGAATTTAATGCTATGAACTTTTTCCTTTTTGTTAAATTTACTATGAATTTCTCACAGGGCTATTTTCAACCAGTATATAAATATCAAACTTAAGAACTTCAATATGTTATGAGTTTTCTTTTCGCAGGTGTACACTTTTACAAGCGAGCTTTATGTTTTAAAACCTCATGGAAAGACATTTCCACATGTCCAGTGTCTGATGCTGCAGTCATGTTACGGAGCTCCCACTGATGGGTAGGGTTGGGCATTGTTTGAATTCTAACTATTCCGGTTCCGATTCTTCGTATCGATTCAGATTCTTTTCGATTCTCGGTTCTGATTCTTTTCGATTCTCGATTCCGATTTTTTTTGTAGGCGGGGTTAAAAAAAAGACATGTCAATTCAATTCTGTTCAGTTTATTTATACTGTATAGCTCCAAGTTACAACAGAAGTTGTCTCAGGGCATTGAACAGAAACTTTAATATAAAAATAATGTTAACACTATTTATCTGAGGAGACTACTTTGAGTTTAACTCCATCATGTTATAAAAAAGCTACAATAGTTAGCCAGAGTTCTTTCAGGATGAAATAATTTGAACTTCTGTTTGAATTTAATGCTATGAACTTTTTCCTTTTTGTTAAATTTACTATGAATTTCTCACAGGGCTATTTTCAACCAGTATATAAATATCAAACTTATTAACTTCAATATGTTATGAGTTTTCTTTTCGCATGGGGTACACTTTTACAAGAGAGCTTTATGTTTGAAAACCTCATGTGTAAATGTTTCCACATTTCCCCGTCTCCATTATCTTCCTCAGCAAAATCTCCTCCAGTGGAGACTTTCTGGACAGAATGCAGGGAGGTGGTTCCTAAACAAATAACATGTTCCTCAGTATTATAAGTAAAAAGAGATTATTAATCGTTTTTAAGATTGAGAATGTATATAATTTCATCACACTTACACTGCTCCTTCATTCTCAGGCCTTTCCTCAAACTGCATGGTGATCCCATCATCTCCATAGTCTTCCTCTGTTGACCACAAAGAACATTAACTAGAATTTAGATTTCAGATTTTAATAGCAGAAAGAACAGTTGTGCATGAATGATATTTCACCTGCTCAATCATCTCTGTATCTGCTCCCAGACACGTCCATCTTCTGTTTAAAGAGAAGATCTGCTCTTATCCACCTTATGCTCAATGGTAAATGGTAAATGGAGCTTATTTATATAGCGCTTTCCAGCCCCCTGTGAGGAGCCCCAAAGCGCTTTACAATACCAGCCATCCACCCATTCATTCACACATTCATACACCGGTAGTGGTAGCCTGCCTTGCAAGGCGCCATCCAGACCTACCGGGAGCAACTCAGGGTTAAGTGTCTTGCCCAGGGACACAACGACACATGGTGGGCGGATACGGGATTCGAACCTCCAACCTTCTGATCGGGGGTCAACTGCCATTACCACTGTGCCACGGCCGCCCCAAGGTGGGATTAACAGTGTGTTGATGGTTTTCACCATGTCCCTGCAAACATAAACAAGCATGTCACGTTAGCTTTAGCATGAACAATTATTAGCTCTGTTGTTATTGCCTAACCTAAATGTTGGTGATGATTCCACATCTGAAAAGGGATGCAACCTTTTCATAACATATTCTGTAACTGTTCTGTGTCTCTCTTCATTCAGTTACACTGATGTATTTAACTTGGACGCTGTGTGGAGCCAAGCTAACATCATTTAGCCATTGATTTCAGGTCGTTTAAGAAAAAAATACAAGCTAACGTTAGCATCCTGTTTGCAGTTGAGTTGACCTACCGCTTTAAATTGAGTATAACTTGTTAGCTGCCGTAATGATGGTATGAGACGTAGTTTATAGTTTTATTTACCTGATAGAGACAGATCACTGTGTTATTGGACCCTGTCTGGATGCTGACCGGTCATTTTATTAAAGTTAAGCACGTTTTTGACCGCAGCACCAACACTTCTTCTTCGTGGTTTGTTTCTTCTTCTTCTACTTCAGTTTATTGGTGGATTGCAAGCAACTGATAGGTGCATACCGCCACCTACTGTGCATGCAGCTCATGGTCCCTTACCCTAACTGTACAGTACAGTACATGTATGTTTCTTTTAATGTTAGTGTTTTGTAAAAATATAAGAAATGCTTTCCTTATTATTGTTTTGTCGTTTTTTTCTTCTTCTTCTACTTCAGTTTATTGGTGGATTGCAAGCAACTGATAGGTGCATACCACCACCTACTGAGCATGAGTGTGCCGCTCATGGACTCTTATGCCGGCTACACACCAAATGCGTTTCGAGCAGCTGAAGCAGCCAGTTTACATGCAAAGTCTATGTGACTGTGCATTAAGGAGCGGCGAAGCGTGACGCTGCGTGTTTTGAGCAGTTCGAGCAACGCGGCAGGGCGCGGCAGTTCTTTTCTGCACACGCGGAGCGTCCAGAGCAGCTGTTGCCCGAGTTCAACAAATTGAACTTTGACCTACTTTGGCTG
Organism: Garcialebias charrua; assembly: GCA_038048925.1. Taxonomy (NCBI): domain Eukaryota; kingdom Metazoa; phylum Chordata; class Actinopteri; order Cyprinodontiformes; family Rivulidae; genus Garcialebias; species Garcialebias charrua. The sequence goes on along the minus strand of JBBPBX010071242.1, from coordinate 2,533 downwards.
CTCGTCGCGTAACAGCAACCAATCGGGAGAGACTCTGCTATGTGATGACGCAACGACGACAGGACTTTTTTTGGCCTTTTTAAACTTAGCCCAACGAGCCTCCTTTAAGAAACCAGCCTCCGGTAAGAAACTTGGCATTTTTACAGTTGCCGCTGTCCGCTCGAGCGTACGATCACCCCAAACATAAAAAAAGTTTTAATCTCAACAAAGACTTTCGGAGCTGCAGTTCGGCTTGTAGAAAACCCACTCAAGTAGTAAGGAGGCTCACAAACAGCTGATTTTATCTGCCCGGTGTACAAAAAACAAAACAAACCCGACCGGAAAAGGACCAAGACGCTCCTCTCACTGCGCGTCTTCAGACGCGTTCGGTGTGAACAGACATCTGTTGACAAGCAGCCAACACCGCGCGTCGGGAGCGTTTTTGCTGCTGAAGACGCGTTAGGTGGGAACCCGGCTTTACCCTAACTGTCCAGTACTGTACATGTATTTTTCTTTTAATGTTATTGTTTTGTAAAAATATAAGCAGTGCTTTTCTTATTCTTGTTTTGTCCTTATCCCCTTCATTTCCTAATACTGTATTCCTTTATTTTTTAGAGATAGCCCCCCCTGGTGGAAATGTCTCGGGCCGCCACTGTGGGTTTATAAGGAATTGTGAAAAATTATATTTTGTTTTAACTTACTATTTACTCAATTTCTTTTGGAATCAGGGTTATGGACACCTTTTTTAGTCTCGTACCATCAGTGGTTGTCCCATGTTTTAGACATTTGTTTTTTTTTACCAGAGTGTGTACGGCCGTGGCGTAGTGGTAAGGGCAGTCGTCTCCCGATCGGAAAGTTGGCGGATCGACTCCCGGGACCCGCACCATGTGTCGTTGTGTCCTTGGGCAAGACACTTAACCCTGAGTTGCTCCCGGTAGGACTGGAAAGCACCTTGCATGGTAGTCTGCCGCCACCGGTTTATGAATGTGTGTAGCATTCAATATATGTGTAGCACTTTGAGATTTTCAGTAATGAAAAGTGCGTTATAAATTGAATTAATTATTATTATTATTATTAACACAAACGGTTGCATTTCACAGGTGTTCCTCTGCCGAGATGTCTTGCAGGACACACACAGGCTGTTAGGACTTTACAATCATCCAAAGTTTTAGCTGCATGAGCCGACTGTCTGACTCTCTATCCATTGGCCTGAAGCGACAGCCGCAGCTTTTGCCATCTGTCCTTAAAATGTCAGAGCAATCATGACATAAGTGTAGACATGTGCTACAGGTTCCATGTCCCACATGCTATTTTCCTCACACCTCTAATGTGCTTGTCTCACAAGTCGGTTTCTGAGCGTGAAATTGTGTCATGTGACGGCAGGTAGAATATCAAAAGGTTACAAATGGTAAATGCTGCCCTAACCTGCTTTATTGTAATTTTTTCACTGAGAAAAGGGAGAACAGAATCAGTTTGGCCTTGTTGACCAAGCTGGATTTTTTGGGTGGTGGGATGGGGTGTTGGTTACTATAGAAACCACTGGTACTGCTGTTGTTACAGCGGCTGGCAATTCTCCTAGACTGGCACCCTGAAGATGCTTTATTGGCCTTGCTCTTAATCGTGTCACTTGTCTTTCCTCCTTTTCATCACTCTTTTTTTTCCTTTTACAAAATATTTGCTCTCCTCCCTTCTCAGTCATTCTTCGAAATGTCGAATTGTGCTTCTAATCTTCATCTCCCTCTGTCTGAGTTTGCCTTTATCTTGACAGGCCCACTTCCTCTCTGCAGTGCTTATCACAGCATCTCTCCGTTCCCTCTCTGATTCACCCCCCCACCCCCATTACTTTCTCTGCCTCCATGCTTCCTCCTCATTGTGCTCTCTTCCTGTCTCTGAGCATCTCAGTGCTTATCTCGCCCTTCTCCCTGCCCTTCCTCTGCTTTCTGCATTTCAAACTCTACTTCCTCTTGTGTTCTACTTCAGTTTAATTCACAACAAAACAGGACTGTATAAGAGTGAGTGAGAGATGGAGCACCCCTCGCCCCCAGTTTCTGTAATATTTCTAGCATGAGCATAGTCCATTTTCATTCATTTTCCTCTCAGAGTATCTCAAAAGCACCACTTCATTGTTGATTTTTTTTTTAAACTTTATTTACCCAACCGAGGTCTGTCTGCTTGTTTTGTATATAATGTATATAGAAATCTGTCATATCCTGTTGGTCTTGAACTGTCAACATCTGTTTACTGTGATTGTAGTTTTCTTTATTTTCTTTTTGATAAGTGCAAATGCCTATTGCCAATGTGACGTGAACACTTGACCAGGTCACCCTTGTAAAAGAGATCTCGTCTCAATGGGCTCTACCTGGTTAAATAAAGGTGATTGATTGATTGATTGATTGATTGACTTCAGGCAAAAAGCAGGCAGTTTCCTGATGTGCATTTGGTTCAGGTGAAGAAAATAAACTTTTTGTGGCAGAAAAGTAATTACTGTAACTAGTTGATGAACTTGGTTCTACATTAGTATATATAATTTTAACTATACAGTATATATATATAT
>JBBPBX010071241.1:0-18376 GCA_038048925.1 Garcialebias charrua | reverse complement strand
ATATTACTTGCTCCCATTTATATGCATATAAATGAATTTTTATGGCTGTACTCTATTATTTGTATCTCTCTGTTGTCAATTAAATCTTTTTATTGCAAAGTGACATCTCAGCTTTCTTGAAGCACGCAAAGAGTTCACTACAGAACTCTACATGACCCAGTGGCTTTCAAACCCCAAAATACATTACGGCAAAGACTGGTTCATCCCAAAGATCCAGTCCCCCGGCACAAACAGAGTAATATTGTGTATGCTGTTCAGTGTCAGGAGGGTGATCAGTCTTAAGCCCCCGGCAGAGCTCCGCATACAGGCAGTACGCCTCTGTACGACGTACGCACGCAGAGGCACAAGCATAGCCCCGCAGGGCACGAACGCGCAAAGCTCAAATTTTACGACCGCGTACGCGATGCGCGTTGTCTCACAATAAACTTCCCCGGCGCCGGACTGTTTTGTATGTTACACAAATGAATTAAATTCCCCTTTTTTATCGCTGATCTGAACTTTTCTTTTGTTTTTTTGCCAAAAGTCAAGTAATCGCTTCCTCCTCCGACTCCATGACTGAAATGAATGAATTTGTCACGATCGAGCGAATAATAACCATGTCCTACCTGGCTGCGCGACATTCTAAATATTTCCTGGTGGGCTGTGGGCTGCAGGACCAAGGCTCCCTGTTTTTATGTTTATTTTTTAGAACTTTTTATTAACATATAAAGTTTAGAAACACCGCAGCGGCTCCAGCCAGCCAGCTCATGCATCTCACACTCGACCTGTCAATCAATTGAGTAGGCGTGTCAGCAAATGACCAATCAGCGACCTCAGTTTGTCCCTAGGCACACGCTCTGCACGCAGCGGCTCAAATTACAACAAGAATTTGGAGCGAAAACGCGAGCATTTAACGCGAGAACGAAAGCAAAGCTGTGCCAGCGAACGCGTGCGCACAGAATGCGCGCGTAGAGCGGCGTACAGGCAGTACGCTGAGCTTTGCCGGAGCCTTTACATCAGGGAAAGTAAGCCACTGGTCAAAAAGATGGCCCAGCACAGAAGATCAACATCATCAGGCCAGAGGTCACTCTTTCAGGGATGAAGATGTTCACATCCTTGAGAGGAACGATGGTTTGAGAGAGGAGTAGAGGCCATCTTTGTAAAAAGAAACCGTCCATCATTAAACAGAGGTGGAGGCCTCTGGGTTCAACTGTCCCCCTCTTACAATGCTGTTATTGCTAGTAGCACTCAGCCCTCTGTGAATAGCAAGCAACTATCAGGGTGCTAACGATCCATCGTTAGGCTGATGGTCCTCCTTGATCATGTGAGCAGCTGGTTTTGGCTGTCAGCAGCAAACTGGTTGATCCACTGTGAGAGGGTGCTACAGTATTTATAAGACTGATACAGCACCTCAGACTGAAGATGTCTTTCGGAGGAAAGACGAAACGTTTCTACATTTTTTTGTTTGTTTGTTCTGTTTTTTTTAATTTGCAGAGGACCAGACTTACCTTTTTTAGATTTTTCTACCTGGATTATTGAGCATGCATCAGGATGCTCAGGTGGAAGTTCAATCCCCCATTTGGACCATGGACGGCCCAAAAGGGTCATCAAAGTTCAGAGAAACATCATGGCGGTCGCCAAAAAACAGATTCATAGAATGTTTGAAGGGACACTGATAATTTTGATCAACTTGTATGTCGACGATATCACTTTATATTCCTTTAAAAATGTCAAATTTCTCCCCATCGATGTATTAAATCGACTGAAATTATTTTCTTTGACAACACTTTAAGCTAAATTTTATGAATGATCATCCAAAATTCTACTTTTTGGTAGGTCAATGAAGGTTTGTTGTAGGATAAAATCATTAATTATGGCTAAATATTTGTATTGTACTTAATATTGCTCATTTTCTGTTTTGTTGTTAAACCTAAAAAATTATATTTATAAAGTATCACCATTAAATCTATAGAAGGTATTCATCTGCAAAAAACCTCTTAAGCCTGTGGGTCAAAATTAAACCATTCTTTAACTGCAGTCGAGGGCCGCACAAAATCACTCCAAGGGCCACAAATGGCTCTCGGGCCACACTTTGGACACCCCTGCACCATCGATGCTGTTTCATGTGCTCTGAAGAAATCTTCTACTCACATTAATGTTTATGATATTGCGTTGTCTGCTCCCTCCTTCAGTTAGTTGACTGTATTAAAAAGTCAATGTGCAAGCGATGATTTGTTTGGCATATTAGGGGTAAAACAAAAGATTGGTGTCATCCGTGTGGCACCAGGCCTGGAGGTGTGAAGGCCGTTTGTGGAGAACGAAGCAGAGGATAAAAGGAGGTGATCGACTGACATGGCGAACACGTCTCAAGTCTTCTTGACTAAACGCTGCTCGGGGACAAGGGTGGCTCGCTAATTGGGACGAGACGCAACAGATCCTGTCTGTCGCCGTCATCTTGGCAAATGTGTCTAGAGGCTAAAAGCCAGCTGATCCATGGAGCTGGGTCACGAGGAAAGGAAGATGAGTTTCCTCTCAAAACATCTGAGGTCGGCGCCATGCTGTGAGGCTGAACTATAAAAATATGTCTCTAATTACTGGGACATTTCATTTGACAGAATATTTAAAATGACAGCTCTACCACACCAACAATACTCATTTTATTTATTTATTCCCCCCCCACACACACACACAATGAACTCATTTGGGAATGTTTTGCATAATAACAACACATTGCATGGTCGTGGTGGTCACAATAGAGCCTTCGCCTTCCAGTGCCTATCGTTTTTTACGACCTTCATTTGTTCCCGTCTTTCAGAGCACCTCATGCACAGTCCGTGGGGAAATAATGGCAGCGAGGAGGCGAGTGGAGTGCAGCCTCTGTAATCGACTGTAAAATTAACAGGGGACATGTTGCTTAACCACTGTGAAAAACAGATAGTGACAGCGATAACGAAGCTGGTGATGATGGCACAATGAGCCGTCCTGCTCCTCTCAGATGAACTAGATTTAATGTTTGTTCTTTAAAATATCCATTTTAATTCCATCTTCACTTTCCAGTGCAGTGGAATAAACTATTTTAGCAGCTTGTAAAGAGTTAAATGATTTGAATATATAAAAAAATGGAAATATTTAAAGTTAGAGACTGAATGACATGCTTGTGAGATCGGGATGACTCTCAGCTACTACCACACCAAGTTTTAGCTCAATATCTCTCAGATTGAGTAGGACCTCCATATTTTGCGGTTCAACTTTTGCGGACTCACTCTTTCGCGAGTTTTCAACATAAGATTGTACACATTGTTTCCCGGTGGCCTGGCCCGCCCAGCAGCTATGTTTACATGGACATAAGTAATCGGATTAAACGACCATTCGGAATAAAAAAATTGTCATGTAAACGCCACATTCGGATTATTCTTTGTTGATTCAGCTCGATCCGTAAAGAATTTGTAATCAGAATGAGACGGGTGGTTTATGCCAATTCATAATCTGAAAGGTGCACATGTAAACACTTAATCTGATCATTTTATTCCAATCGTGGAAAACTGACCTGAATGTGCATGTGCGACCTATGTCTACCTCACGTATTTCCGCCTGGCTAATGCTAATAAAAGTAGCATGTCGGAGAAACAAAGCTGGTCGGTGAGTGACAACATTTCTACCAGAAACTGAGCTCAAAATGATCTGTATCACTATCACCTGTAGCTCAGTCAGGGAGCACAGTAACTTCTCCACCATCATTAAAACCTGTTACGGGTCCATTTTGGGTGCTCAGTTTTGTTTACGTTCATCACGGAAGTAGAACTTCTTCTTCTGTTTTTTTTAAAGGAGAGTTTACCACTCCGTGCATGTCAGTGCTTTTTTTCAGAATAAAAGCCCGCTGCACGTAAACGCTAGTCGTGAATGGATTGTGCCCATGTAAACAATACATTAGAATTATTTAATCTGAATACATTTCAACCTAGTCAAAGAATTTTGCACATGTAAACATAGCTAGTGATCGCCAAGTGGCCCCCTCCTTTCTCTTTCTGAGGCAGAGCTGTGACAGACAGCCTCAGAAAGAGAAAGAAGGGGTGGAGGGTGGGCTCTGTCTTTCCCCATCGCGGCTGTGGGACCTTCAGCAAGGCGGATACCAGAGTGAGCGGCATGGATTGTGTTTTTTAAATACCGTAATCCAGCGCAACCCAAACTGAGCCTGCACCCTGGCTGAACCGGTGCTCCCGATGGCCAGTCCGTACCCGGGCGCTGATTTGCTCAGTAACCGTAGCATTAGTCTGTCTGCTCTCTTTCACTGTTCTCTTTTAGAGCATTTAGAGAGTTTGTTATAGGAAGAGAGTAGGAAGGATTTATAAAGCCTTAAAATATTTATAAATACAAAATTAAATATAGCATCCCTAGTTTGTGGATTTTCACCTATCGCTGGGGTGTCTGGAACACAACCCCTGCGTTAAATGAGGGACTACTGTAAATGTATATCCATTTTTATGTTGACTTAGGGACGGCCATTTTGAATTAAATTACCGTACTTTCCAGTTTAAAAGTCGCTCCGCCCTATATGTCACATTAGTCCAATTATGCCCAATAAAGTGGAAAAATCCATAAACGTGTCGCACCTCTGTATACATAGCATCTATTATGTGTCACCGCTGACGCGTCGCGTATGTTACGCGTCACCGCTGACAACCCGGAAATGTGGGCCACAGGAGTGTGCACGGAAGGACTTTAACAAGATTAACACAGTAAAAACAATTATACGTTTGCTGAAAATAATAGCAAAGATGTGTCTTAGCTTAAATGAACGTAATTGTCAAATCAGCTGGATTTAAAACTTAGTTCGCTACGCGCACCTGCACGGGTGGGAACGCTGCATTTCTTTAAAATTTAGCAAGATAAACACCTAAAAATATATATTTGTTTGCTGACATTATACTTTGTAGCAAAAGTGTTTCTGAGCTGAACTTTACCTTTAAAAATTAACATAATGTTCAAATCAGCTGGATTTAAATTGTTTCGCTTTGACGGTCTTCCAAACGTGCGCGCGCTGCGAAAATAAATTATAAATAAATCGAATTTTAGCTCAAACATCTCCTACAGCTAATCAGTTGTAAATGTCCATCCAGTGATTACTTTCTGTAAGTTTCATCAAAATCTGTCTTGTGGCTTCTAGAGCTATTTTGCTAACAAGTCAAACACTGAGGTAACTGTAGTTCATACCTCCAGAGCAGGAGGGCGTGCTGCGACAGAGTGAGTCTGAGCAGAGGAGGCTGCTGTCGGACACATAAGCTGGGACGTGGACCCTAGTGGCTGAAAGTTGTACTGCTCCATTTTTTCGTCTGAATGAAAACGGTCATATCTCAGCCAAAAATTTGTCTAAAAATATGGGGAAAAATCCCTAAATTTGTTGCTTCGCCGCATAAGTCGCAGGGCATGAAAATTAGGGAAAAAACTGCGAGTTATAGGCTGGAAAATACGGTAATCCAAAAGTTAATGAGTTGAAGCCAATGATTACTTGCTACGTTTTACAGAAGTCTGTTCGGTTGTCCGTGAGATATTTTGCTAACAGGCAGTAAAATTAATATGCGTGTCCAAACACAAGGGGTTACATTATCTCCCAGTTTTCATGAAGGAGATGAAGATGGGAAGCATCAATATCTATAATTGTGCTAAAGTTTCCCTATAATCATACCAAACTATGTAGGTTTATTTAATCTCTGCTCAATGTGAAAATGTGTTTTATCAATAATTTGTGCCTTTTCCAGTCCAAACAAGGTTCAGCAGGTTATAGTTTAATTTGTGCGGCTTTTAAGATCTCATTTGTGTAACCTTCCGACTATGGAAACGACAGCCATTATGGCCGTGCTGTTAGCATGAAATGACATCCCCGAGGCGCCGTCCTGCAGCAGGTGGGTAATTGGCCTCGAGCCGTACGGCGGGCGCTCAGCGGGGACGTCCTTGTCTCTTGATGGGGGCAGCGGCTGATCCGCGGGGGCAGCCTTATCTCCGCACCCCCTTTCTGAGGCAGATGCACCATTTTATAATTAATCAAGTGAGACCAGCGGGGTCAGAGTGGCACCAACCAGCGCTGCTCGAGCTGCAATTAGGCACAAAGAGCAAATACCTCTCCTCTTTAGTGTGTTTGCTCAGCCTCTCGTTCCGGCAGACGCACAGCACGGAGAGTGTTTGTGTGCAGAAAGTGTGTCACTGAGAGGCTTATTGCTGAGAAGAAAAGTGCACTTCAGAGGCCTCCGTGGTGGTAATTGAGGTGTAATGTGATTTGTTTTCTGGCCTTTTTGTGCAGCTCGTCCCCGCCCACTGATCCAGAGTTCTTATAATCACTCTAGTTATGCATTTTCTGCTTTAAACAGTGAACGTTTGCAAAAAAATTAACAAAATAAAATACAAAGTCAGTTGCTACGATTACAACTCTTTGTCATCTGCCTTAAGATTCAAGGTGACTTTGTCATTCGCATCACGTGGTACATGAGGTGGAACGTAATTGTGCACTCAAGGTCACAGTTACACCCAAAAAAAGCAAAAATATAAACTATAAAAAAAGAAACTGTATACAAGAATCTAAAATATATTGATTCATTAGTACAGTAATTGTATCATTCAATTAAATATCATTCATTAGTAATTGTATCATTGCTGTTCATCATTCTTTAGTTTGTAGCAGGTCACTTTTGTAAATGAGTCCACGGGGCTCAATGAGATTTACCTGACTAAATAAAGGTTGAATGAATATGCTAAACAATAATAATATAGTAGAATACAGTGTTTTAAACAGCAGCCTGAACATGAGTCTGTTGTGAGCAGATGGGTATGAACATAGCAGCTTTTGGGTAAGAAATCAGCAGCATGGATAATCAGCAGCACAGATAACGTGTGAAATCTCCAATTAATGTGGAATTACAGTGAATATCCTGGTTAGATATTCATGAGTTGAACAGCCTCAAGGTAGAAGCTGTTCTTCAGTCTAGTGGTTCTACACTTAATGCTCCTCAGCCTCCTTCCTGAGGGGAGCGGGGCAAAAAGTGTGTGTGCTGGGTGAGTGTGGTCCTTCATGATGCAGGTGGCTCTTTTCCTGCATCTGGAGGTGTAAATGTCTGTGATGGTGGGGAGACTGACTCCAACATCTTCTGTGCAGCCTTCACCACTCTCTGCAGAGCTTTTCTTTCTGCAGCTGTGCAGCCTCCATGCCACACGTTGATGCTGGAGCACAGGATGCTCTCCACTGCACACCTGTAGAAGGAGGTGAGAACTGGGCTGCTCAGACCAGCTCGTCTCAGCCGTCTGAGGAAGTAGAGTCTCTGATGACCTTTCTTGATCAGGCTGGTGGTGTTGTTGCTCCAGCTGAGGTTATCATTCATGTGTACACCCAAGTATTTGTAGCTGGAGACCACTTCCACTGCAGATCCACTTATGTTCAGTGGGGCGTGGGTGTGTTTGTTCCTTCTGAAGTCCACAATCATCTCCTTTGTCTTCTTCACATTCATGTGAAGGTTATTCTCTTTGCACCAGCTCTCCAGGTGCCTGTAGCTGGACTCATTGTTTGCGATGCATCCAACCACCGCTGTAACATCTGCAAACTTTACAATATGACCGCCTGGATGGGCAAGTGTGCAGTCATATGTGAATAGAGTGAACAGTAGGGGGCTCAACACACAGCCCTGAGGGGAGCCATTGCTGAGAGTTATGGTGGCAGAGGAGAAATTGTGGATTTTCACAGACTGTGGCCTGTTGGTTAAGACATCCAGGACCCAGTTTCATGGTGTTGGGAGATGAATTTAGTTTGTGCCTGTGACAAATTTTACGGAATTAATTATCAATTTTGTGTCTATAACAGATCAACTTTGAGTCAATGTTACGACCCGAGGGCAAGTAGCACACAAGGACACCAGACACAGAAAGGATGTTAAAAAAAACAATGTTTATTTCAGGCTCTCTGGAGTCTGTGTCCTAAAAAAAAGATGATTAAAGAAAAAAGATGGACTTCTCAAAAAACCAGCTTCTGGATGATTAATAAAAAAAACTCAAAGTCCAGCAGGACACTCACGGCTCTTGGTTTTCATCACCCAGCAGGTCTCATGACAGCAGGTCTCCACAATAGAAGGATTCAGCTTCCTCTTCTTCATACGCACAGCAGGTCTTCACAACAGCTTCCTCCTCTCAAAACACATGCAGCAGCAGGTCTTCACAATACTGTAGAAGGTTTTGGCTTCCTCTTCAGCCTCCTCAAGTGGGTTAAACCACAACATCAAACGGCCACCTCAAATGGCTCCAAACGGCTCATCAAACGGCCTCCTCAAATGGCTCCAAACGGCTCGTCAAACGGCCTCCTCATGTGGTTTCAACCACATCATCAAACAGCCTCCTATGGCTTCATGGCTCCTCTTCACACTGCTGCTGCTGCTTTTGCTGCTGTTGCTGCTACAGACCTCTGTTCAGCTTCTGCTGCTGCTGCTTCATCATCAGGTCTGCTGTTTCTTCATCAGGCCTGATGCTCCTTCATCCCAGACTGCTGCAGCTGCTTGGATCAGCTGCTCATTCATCTGCATCTGGTTCTGGGGCTGCTGGAACCTCAGCTCCTCATGCAGCATGGATCTCCTCCTGCTGCCACTCTCACTTGGAGCTTGAACCCTCACTTGGAACCTGAACCACTCTCTGCTGTGTGGCTTGGACCTAATATAGGGAGAGAGAGAGCAACTACCTCCACCTACAACTAATGAGCACCAGCTGCAATCAATTAGTCTCCTACAGCCTCTAAACAGCTCATGCTCAACCTCTAAAGAGCTCATGCCTCTGCTCAAAATATTTAAACAAAACCTCAAAACCTTTAAACAATTTTGTTCTCTTACTAAATAAATTACATGCCTGGGGCATGTAACAGTCAACTAAGTTGGCTGAGACTGATAACTTACACACGTTCTGAGTTGTCATTGTTTAAACCTGCAGTCTACAGTTTCTGTAGTGCAGTCTGTAAGTTTTCTAAAAATATATTTTTAACATATTTCTTCACTCTGTCACTATCTCCTGACAGACTGATGTTAGACAAAGTAATCTCTGAAAAAAACTATAGTCCCCTTGCTTCTCCAGGTGGTACTAAAAGCATTTCTAAATTCCCACAGTGACCCGCCGTTAACCAGCCAATAAAAACAGAGCTTCTCACGCTCCTAACCCACGCCCCCCACCTGTCCCAGCCCCTGCGGCCACGCAGGTTCTCGTTCAAAGGATTGCAAAGCGATGCAAAACTGTTTTGTATGTGACACAAATGTATTAAATTCCCCTTCTTCATCCCTGATCTGGACTTTTCTTTTGTTTTTTTGCCAAAAGTCAAGTGATCGCTTCCTCCTCCACTGATCCATGACTGAAATGATGAGGAAATGGATGAATTTGTCACGAGCGAATTAAACTCGGGTTCAACGTGGCTGCGCGGGCTCAGCAGATTTCATGGTGTTCTGGTGTGCTAGACCAGCGCTCCCTGTTTTTATTTTATTTTTTAGAACGTTTTATTAACATATAATCACAGAACTTTGCAGCGGCTGCCACAGGACATGTAGTGGAGGCGGAGCATTCAGAAACTGCAGCGAGAGCAAGGGGGAGCAGAGCCATATATGGCTCTGAGTGGGGAGGGACCAGAATGCTTTCCCTATTGAAAATTTTTCTAAGTCCTGCGTTCTACAAAAAATGCAGAGTGCAGCTTTAAACCTGTTAGTCTGTTAGCAAAATTTCTCACGAACCACTAGAAGGATTTTATTGGAGCTCTCTGAAAGTAATAATTGAACATCTACGTTGTACAACTGATCAACTTTTGGAGTTATTCCAGTTCAAGATGGCTGCCACAGCTAATCAACATTAGTCAACATAAAATATTCAGCACAGTTAAACTGATATTGTGCTAAAATTTGAGTTGCACCCTCTGTCAGCCTGCAACACCCACGCCTGCTCCCAGTTTTATTTAGTCGCAGCTGCAGCCACTCTTCCTCCTCACCTCGTTAGCATCCTTGTGTTAAGTCCCGCCTCTCAGCTCATTAGGCTGTCAATCACAATGTAACATGGCATTCTAAATCGAAATGATTGACAAAAAAAAGACAGGAAAAAAAAGATAGTTAAGATAAAGTTAAGATAAAAGCTATGTGACTAAACATCAACACCTGTTTTTATTATAGTAAATAAAGTGTTTCATTTGTTTACATGAAGTAGAGCTGTCATTTCTGATGCAAGCCCGGAGCCTGGCCTGACCTGGGTTAGGGCCGGGCCATAATAATGTGCTTAATGTGTGGGTCGGGCCATTGTCGGGCTTTTGATTGCGTCAGCTGACGCGCGTGTCTGACCATCCAATTATATGGCAACATGGCTTGCCATATTGTCACCAGCCACACTCGACCACTTGAACGCGCACTGACCAGCCTTGAAAAGAGGTCAAATAAAGTTCAGTTAAGCTTCAGATGGGAATATACTGCCAGGCAGCGATCCATTAAAGCCCAACTGGAAGTTCATTCAGCCCCTGCATGCGGCCGATGACCCAAACAGGTGAGATCACAAAACATCCGACGTCAGAGCAGGGTCCATGTCTGAATAATGCAGAAAGGCAGAAGCAGGGATTTAATGCACTTTGACGGACATGAAAGGACAAACACCCCCGCAGCTCCCATCTTCCCCCTTAGCTGCTTGCATCTGCTGACCGTTCACATCTATATAAGCAGACAAAGCTTAAAGCTTCAGTATGTAGCTTTTTTTATAAACATATTTCTTCACTCTGTCACTACCTCCTGACAGACTGATGTTAGCCAGGTAATCTCTGAAAAAAAAAAAAAAATATTGTCCCCTTGCTTCTCCAGGTGGTAAATAAGCATTTCTAAAAAGAAAAGGTGACACGCCATTTTCCAGCCAATAAAAACAGAGCTTGAATTTGAATCAGCCAATAAAAACAGAGCTTGAATTTGAATTTCAACAGACCATGGGAGAGGCGCAGAGCCATATATGGCTCTGAGGGGGAGGGATCAGAATGCTTTGCCTGTTGAAATTTTTTCTAAGTGCTGCAGTTCTACAGAAACTGCAGACTGAACCTTTAATTAAAAATGTTGGGCTTTTTTGGGTTCGGCCATGTTAATTGTACTGTTAATTTGTCGGAACAGGTGGGGTTCGGAAGTGATGGCTATACGGACTGGGACCGGGTTGGGTCAGAATTTTTGGGCCCGAATGAAACTCTAACGTGAAGTGGGAAGGGTTAAAAACGGTTCTGCAGCTAGCCACCAGGGGGTGCTCATCCTTTGTGGCTTCAACTTCCAGATTCTGATTTTATCTTTTTCCTAATACATCTCGAATGGACAACAAACTACGAATAAACTGCAGCAACTATGGAGCCAAAAACAGAATTCTAAACACAAAATTGACCTCTTAAGTTGCACTTTTTGAAACAAGTCAAACCCCAGAAGTCAACTAAATAAGCAACCATATTCACATGTGCAGGTTTGAGTGAGAACCCAAGGATAAGTTTTCATGTTTTATGAAAGCAGGAGGTTTTGAGTTGCAGGATGTTCGAATAAATCTTGTTTTTCTACACAAGGCTTGTTGATGCACAGCACAACCAAACTGATCATTCCTGAGCGACCTTTCTGCGCCGCTACCGCTGCAATGCCGGTCATGAATGTTTAATGGGAACGTCGGCTGTTTTTGGGCCCGCCAAACCCGGTTTTCTGCTTGACAGAAACATATGAACTGAAAGGCAGAGAGACGCTGCAAACACAGGAAGTCACAACAACCTGTGATGAGTAAACAGCCTCCAGCTCAGGAGAAATTATGCAAATATCGGCTACATTTCTTCTTTTGTTCTTCCACTGGTACACATATGATAGCTTTATTTAATTTTGGATCACTTTCAGATCTTACACTTTGTTCCCTGCTATATTTCTTACATGGGCTATGATGGTTTTACTTGTGTCTGTGAGTAAAAAGTCCCATGGGCCAGTGGATGGATTTCAACAAAACTCTTAAGTAATCATTGTATGTACATCTACAACTTTAAGACAAAACATCTCACAAATAATTACAAAGTGACAAAATGAACAAGAAGCGACTTCAAACGTGCAAATAACTGAATGAGGTTTAAAACGTGTTTCCAACACAAAACGACTGAAAACCAATTCAAGCAAAATGCAAAACCTGAAAACGGGAAGTAGAAAGGAATAGTAATTAACCTTGGGGGTTTTGAACCTGCAAACAAAGATCTGCTTTCTGTTTGTGAGATTAAAAAAGATCAACTTCTGCTTTTCTTTCTGACAGTGTTCTTTTGTCTTATGAAAGAGATAAAAATATTAAAGTTGATCACAAAAACATTTACAGTTTGGTTTGAAGCTGAAACAGTGTTTTCAGAATAAAGGCTTTACATAAAAATAAAAATAAAACAGAATTTTCATGGCTCAACATGTGCTAACTTTCTCCAGTTCTATCAAGAGGTGGGCAACATGCACACTAAATTACTTTTATCTGTGTGTTCGGTTGTCTTTTAGCAAAATACCTCATGAACAATTGGATGGACTTTAATGAAACTATCAGGAAGTATTCACTGGATTACATATTCAATTTTGATGTCAGCCTAAATCCAGATGTTACCTAGGCCTGTCATAATAACACATTTTGCTGGGCGATTATTTGTCTCAGAAATTATTGCGATAAATTATAACATTGTTTGATATTTGACAATAATTGGTAATTACAGGGGGTCCCAGACTTACGAGCGAGTTCCGTTCCTGCGAGGTTCTCGTAAGACGAAATCTCGTATGTCGGAACCCGAAACACGTGTTGCTCGTAAGTCCGGATTTTCGTCATAAGTCGGAAAATTTATGCTAGCGCTTCTGCGAACACTCGTTTTTCATCACAAACGTTCATACTAGTTCATAAACATGCTCAGAAACTTGTTTCCAAACGGTTAGCTAACACACTTTCATCTAAAAACACATAAAAGAACTGTATTTTCTGTATGTTCTTTACAAATTTACTGTTCGTTAGTGAGCTCGTAAGTCGGGGACCCCATGTATTGTCAAATTTAAGAAGAAATGTTGGTTAATTTGTTTTGAGAGCAAATGTAGTACCTGTTATGACCACCGGTTGACAGTATAAGACTGTTTGAACCGAAGGATGGATAGTGAGGGAGCGAGCAGCGTCTCTAAGAAAAACAGGAGGGAGGCCTCTTGACGTGACATGGGCTGTCTCTTTCCTTTTATTTCCCGGTTCTCAAAATGGCAGACGCTCTGTGTGGTTTGAACTCTTTAGCATAGCATGTGTCACACAAAGTTTTTAATAAAAAATAAAATCAGTAAACAAGTTCTCAGCTCCTTTTTGCAGAGAAAAACAACTTTTTACACGAAGGCACGGGTTTCATCCGTGAATTTTGGAGCTTTGATGAGACTGAGGTTTTTTTTCCCTGAGGTTGGCCTGTTAGCTTAGCTCATAGCTTTGCTGCTTTTAACGATCCAAAAACACGATTTTGGACGGTTAAAACAGATTTTAAAGAGAAAAGAGAAAGGGAGGGGTCAGTGAGGAGCACCAGAGTTTAGCCTTTTGTCATCCAGTGTCTTCAGAAAGAGAGAGACACAAAGAAACTATAAAGCTGATAAAGGAAAATGAGGCAGATAATTTTCATTTATCAAGCGATTAATTGATTTATTGTTTATCATGACAGGCCTACACCTTTGCTAACAAAAATGTTCTAACTGCAGATATTGTACGTTTTAGTAAAGATCAAGATATCCAGAGTTTGAACGAAGACTCACAGGACAAGACAGTATTTAAAAAAAAGGTAAATGTATTTTTTTTAATTTGTGAATCAAAATTCTATACAAAAGAGCAAATCATTCAGGATGATAATCTGCAGGTATTACTCCGGAGCATTCAGAGTGGCACCTGACTATTTAAAAATTTAAGTGATATTTTAAATTTCCACGGTTGAGAGAGTAGAATACCGGTAACTGTCTGGGAACGAGGATCTGGAGAGAGCGGGCCTCGTTGATAATGCATCAGGAGGAGGGAGCCATCGGAACCACATATGTTTAATGCATGACGAGAACAGTTGTGTGTGAAGGAACACGTGGCCCGGCTCTCCCTGAACCCGTGGCCCAGCTGTCGGCTGTCAGAGCGGCTGCAGCTCGACTCTCGGAGCGGCTTCCCTTCAAATCATTCCTGCACTCAACTTGGAGCAGAAGAGGAATTTAAATGTCTATATCAGAGATTTTAACTGAAGTTCTTCCTGATAAAAAGCAACAAAGCTGAAGCCATTTTGGTCAATCCTTGAAACTGACATGATATGATGTGATAGCCGTTAAAAAATGTGGGTTACTCTCAGCTACCACCACACCAAACGTTAGCTAAAAAGCTTTTAAAATTAATTGCACAAAAGCATTTTTTATGTTGTCTGATGTAGATTAGCTGTGACGGCTCGTTGTAGTGACTCCAAAAGGTAATCAATTTTAGATGCACTTCCAACCATTAACCAATTATTCTTTGGCTTTTTAAAGTGTTTTTAATTCAATTTTATTTGATATTTTAATTTTATATGTAACCACTGTTCACGTTTACCCTATGAACAGCGCCCAGTTTCTCTGACCTACACTCTATGAAATACTTCACAATATGAAATAAGTGTGTTATTTGGTGACAGCCTATGCTGTAAATAGAGTGTGTAACTGAGCCCAATATCAAAACTAGATAAATCCAGCTAAAATCTAAATGACATGCAAATTTAACATTATACTAAATACGGAAGGAATAGGAAAAATAGTAAAGTTGAAAAAACATACCAGTTTAATAAACTGTACTGGTCAGTAGGGCAATGCACATTAGAGCACAGTTAAACATTTAGTACAGTTAGTGCAACCAGACTGTCTCAGAACTGTACAAAACAACCCCTCGAACAGAATACATATAACATCAACAAAAAATCAGCAAACAAGGTTGAATGAATTAACCACACTTTTCAGTCTCAAAACTTCAGCAGGCAAGGCTGAATGAATTAACCACACTTTTCAGTCTCTTGACTTAACAAAGCAGTCAGTTAGCTCTAAAACGTTGCAGGCCTGAAGGGACTCAGTGAGCTATCATCCTCAGAATAGCAGTTCCAGAGATGGCGGCTCCCAGAACAACAGCGAGGAATGGGTTACTCACCCCCACCATGGATTACCAGTTTGGAACTAACGGCAATGAAACTTCTCCAACTTCAGTCCAACGGTACTTTCCTGTTCATGAGCGTGGTTTGGGTCCGCAGCTCCACATCCAAGCAATACGCTGAGCGTGGTCCGGTTCAGTGGCTCCAGAAAACAGACAAAAACGTCCAGGGAAAAGTTTTGTAGCTTCAATCTTAGCTAAAACAAAAAGTCCCAGCGGTATTGATCCAAACCTGTTCATCAACGGCTGCCCACCAACTCCTTCACACCTCCAACAACGCTTTTTTCCCCCAGAGCATCACAGCCAATCAAATTGCTTAAACGCCCTCACCCCAGACCATACAGCCAATCAAATTGCTTAAACTTGATTTTGCCCTTGACAGACCAGCAGGGTAGCAACAAGTGAAACGATGCATTTACTGGCAGTGGTAAATAACAGTTACTAACAAAAACGCTACATTTACTGGGTGTTTTAAGCCAATTGAAAATACTTGTACATACTATAATGTTAAGGACTTTTACAGTGTGTAAAACCTCCAATATGTGAGTGCAAAACATTAGCCAGATTAAGTAAAAGGCGATTATTACTGTTTAAAGTAAAAAGGCCTACAATGCATTGCATGTAAGAACATGTTTAAGGTGTGTAGGAAAAAAGAGTTATACTGTATATATATAACCCAAGGGGTTACATCCTCCCCCTTCTAAAAGTCCAGATGCCCTCATCGGACTATCTACGCAGAACAATTCAATTTACCCTTGTTGGCTAAATTACTTGTCATAAAAACCCCAAGCTAAACTAGAGGAGGCACACACTGGACCACAGGGGCATGGCTCCTTCTTCCAATGGTGATTCTTACTCCACGGTGTACTATCACTAATGGCTCGTCGAAAGAATGTCCAGGCCTGTCATAACTGAGCCGAATGACTGGCTTAATCTCTCGTCGTGAATGATGATTATTAAGGGGCTCTGCAATGCTTTCAGACTGACTAGCCAAAAGGGTCGCTTCCCCAGCTAGACCTGTGGCCCCCACCGGGTCGTCAGGTAGCTGCCTAACCTCTGGTCCCTTCTCAGCCTCCGAGGCTGTGACTGCACTCATAGGTTCTGTCGGACAAGCACTATTTGAAGGTGTTGTGGGGTCTGTAGTGACATGAGACTCTGGTCGGTTGACGTGGTCTGCCAGTAGATCTAGTGCTTGGGAAACCGACTCTCTCTGAGCAGTGGATAGGTACCACAAATCGTCTTCCTCCGCATCAGACAGAAGCTCCTTGTCCGTTCCGTGCATTGCACTGTCATCATGCATGTTTGTCTGGATTTTTGTTGAGGACCTTGTTTCAGATCGGTGGTATTCTGGTTTCTCTTCATGATCAACAGGAAACCGAACCAGGTGTCCAATAGGTAGGAGATTATCACGATGCAGAGTTTTGACAACGACTCTACCTTTTTCCGACTTTACCTTGTAAACCGGCAAGCTTGGCAGTTTTTCCATCACTATATAAGGGCTTGAGTTCCACTTATCTCCCAGTTTATTCTTGCCAGGTACACCTGTCATTCGAATGAGTACTCTGTCTCCAGGTTCTAGAACTTGATTTCTTACTCTAGTGTCATAGTATCTTTTGTTGCGCTGGTGGCTCTTGTCTGCAACTTCTTGTGCCAATTGGTAAGCCTGTTGCAACTCTGCTTTTAGCTTTTCAACATACTGAAGGTAACTTTGGTGATCTTTGCCATCTGGAGATGTCCCAAAACATATGTCAACTGGCAGACGAGCCTCACGACCAAACATGAGGTAGTATGGTGAATAACTGGTAGAGTCATTTTTCGTACAATTGTAAGCGTGAACCAGCAAACTGATATGTTGACTCCACCTTTGTTTTTGAGAGGGATTGAGCGTGCCCAGCATAGATAGGAGGGTGCGGTTAAAACGTTCCGGTTGTGGGTCACCCTGGGGATGATAAGGAGTCGTCCTTGACTTCTTTATGCCCAACATTTGCAGCAGCTCTTTGATTAATCGGCTCTCAAAATCACGTCCCTGATCAGAGTGAATCCTCGCAGGCAGTCCGTAGTGAATAAAGAACTTGTCAACCAAAATCTTGGCAACGGTTGAGGCTTTTTGATCTTTGCTGACATAGGCCTGGGCGTAACGGGTAAAATGGTCTGTAACCACGAGGACATTGGCCACTCCCTTCACATCAGGCTCAATAGATAAAAAATCTATGCAGACCAGGTCGAGAGGGCCACTGCTAGTGATTTGATTTAGTGGTGCAGCCCGTTGGGGTAGGGTTTTGCGGGCAACACACCTGCCACAATTCTTGATGTAGTCGGTAACATCGGAGACCATCTTGGGCCAGAAAAACCTGTCTCTCAATAGCTCAACGATGCGATCTATTCCAAGGTGCCCAGAATCATCATGAAGCGCCCTGAGTACTTGTGGTCGGAACTGACTTGGGAGAACGAGTTGTAAGTTCTGGCGGCCATCAGGTCTGGAAACTTTCCGGTGCAACAGTCCATCTTTCATCAGGAGTTTTGAACTTTCCCTTTGTAGAAGCAATAACTCAGGATGTCCGTTGGAGGGCCAGACCCCAACTTGAACTGCTTTCTTGGCACGACCAATCACAGGATCTAGGTCTTGTGCTTTGGCCAGATCTACTTTGCTTAGTCTCTCCAAAGGACTTAACTGCAGGTGAGTAAAACAAGCATATGCATCAGGAATAGCACTCGGCTTGGCCCCTAGTTGATCGATAAGTCGCTCTGAGTGCTCGGAGGACTGAGTTCTGTCCACAGGGTGGAAAAGAGCTTTAACTCCAGCGGGGGATATTATTCTCCAACTGTGGTCATCATCAATTGCATTTCTGGACAACCAATCAGCATCCACATTATCTCGGCCAGGTTTGTATTGGATGTCAAAATCGTAAGTGGTGAGGGCGGCTAGCCACCTATGACCCGTTGCGTTCAACTTGGCGGTTGTAAGTATGTAAGTGAGGGGGTTATTGTCCGTCCTCACTGTAAAACGAGCCCCATAAAGATAATCATGAAACTTGTCCACGACTGCCCACTTCAATGCCAAGAATTCTAATTGGTGAACAGGGTAGTTTCTCTCTGACTGGCTCAGCTTGCGACTAGCAAATGCAACAGGACGTAAGCCATCAGAATGTTCCTGGTTAAGGACCGCTCCAAGCCCATCAAGGCTGGCATCGACGTGAAGGACGTACGGCTTTGAAGGGTCTGCAAAGGCCAAGACGGG
>JBBPBX010071239.1:0-18376 GCA_038048925.1 Garcialebias charrua | reverse complement strand
GTAACACATACATGTAAATTGACAGATCACACCTTAACAGTAGGGGGTTCCCTTGAAGTCTCTGGCAGAAAACACACAACTGTATGTAGATTGACAAAAAACACCTCACAAACCAACAACAGAGGTTTCTCAAACAACTTTGTTAGTCTAATTCACAGACCAGACACCTCTGCTCCCATCCGGTGTAAAACGTTTGGGAATCAGCCCCAAAACTGAGTTATAAGTCTTGGAAAGTTGAAATCTCAGACCTCCTCCTCTGTTAAGAGAAGGTTTTTCTCTCTTAACATAAACAGCTTCCTTCACACCCCTCTCAAACCATCTGTGCTCTCTGTCCAAAATTTGCACATTTTGGTCATCAAAAGAGTGACTCTTGTCCATGAGGTGGAGGTGAACAGCTGAGTTTTGTCCAGATCTCATCTTTAACTGTTTACAGCTGTTTTATAGTTTATACTCATGAAAAACATTTCTTTATGCCAACCAGATTTAAAAAAAACATATTTCATCTGTATAATAACCAATTAATTAAACAATTTGAAGCATGGGGCTAGTTTTAAAGATACAGAAACTGTAGCCTACTTTGGTTATGCCTTACTTTGACACAGTCATCTATTAAAAACACTGCAGTATATGCAACCTCTTTAAAATAAAATGCAAATGCAACAAAAAGTAAATGAAGTCAAAGGCTTGTTTTTACAAAGTTTTACATTAGATTAGGGCCTCTCAACATAAAGGTGGCCTATCAGTCCTAATGTTCATGTTCATCAGTGTACCACCCATTTAGAAAACACTTGCTTGCTCCCTCCATTCTCAAAGAAAAGTATTAAGATCCCACACAATTCTGACAATACATTTTATTCTCTCATTAGGCTACAACAAACTTTGGTCCTCACACGGAGCTGTAACAGTCTGCATTATAGATTGGGTCATTACTGCCAGAATAAACTAGCCCTGTTTTGCCAGCTTCAACTAATTTAGGGCTGGCCAAGAATCAGCGCTCTCTGTCATGGGTTGTTACACCCCCTCCTGCTGCTCCCACAGCTCGTTATACCACTTCCTGTTTTTAAAGCAAACATGAGGGAAATGGGTAAATCCATACAGAATAAACAGGAACATGCAAAACTGTCTTTAATGAACAGGTAAGTATGTTTTCCTGGAGCAGGAGGGTTTAGGCTTTAATCAAATGTCAAATGTATGACATCACTGACTGTAAAGGACACAGATTTAGATGGATTGATCACGCTGCCATCACCGGCAATGTTTCTTGGTAACAAATTGTATGCCATAATAAAGCAATTACAATACCAGGTATAAAAAAAAAAAACATAGCTTCATCTGTCTTTTTAAATCTATTTTATAATGAACGTCATGTAGCGTGAGCTTTAATAGTTACCGATGTACACCATCTTGTGGTGGCCTTTAAGATTGCATAGTATTCAGCTGAAAAAAATAAAACAAAAAATAAAATAAAAATCAACCCCAGATATGTTTTATATGTTGTAATCAGAGGTTTATATAATAGGTACCTTTGTTCTTTGCAAGAGTCAAAAAAATAAGGACTTATTGAAGATTAAGACAAATATTTTTATGTAGATTTTTTTCTTCATTTAATAGCTGAATTGAATTAAAAAAATATTACTTTAAACAACGTTTCAAGTTCTTACAATGACAGCAGCATCATGGGGAGAAGATACTAAACCATCTTTGGTTGTAAAAACAAACACTTAAAATTTGGTGAAAAATACAGGCTTCTCATCTTAGGACCAAGATTTCTTCCACTTAGCTGAAAATGTACTAAAAAACATGCTTCTCTGGCAAAATTGTGTTAACAAATTGGTGTTCCCTTATCAGTCAGCGCATTCAGTGCAACACATTGACTATGGAAATTGCGCCGCCGCGCGGTTCACCTGAAGTAATACATTCACGCCTTTACAGCAGGTGGGCGTCAGCGTCACCACAGAGGCCCCGCCCTCTTGGTATAAAGACACGTGCGCCCATCTAACTTTCTCTTTTTGCCCTTCACCTCGCTTACACCTGAACTTCGTGGGACTCTCTGTAACTACATCGCTCGACCGGAGGTGAGCTCGCTCCCTACACTGAGCGTACAGAGAAATTTCCTGCGTACTGCTGGGCTAGTGAAAGCTAGCCCAGTGCCTTTTATTTAACCTCAAGGATTTTTCTTCTCTCTTCACAGCTGCTTCGCTCGACGGCGCTAACTGCGTCACATCGCTACCTAGCTAACGGAGTTAGCAGGCTAGCCAGCGAAAGCGACACGACGAAGAAGACGTCTCCGGACCACGTTAGCACAGCTAACGAGCTCGACCATTCTCAGCCATGGCTCCAGAGAAGGGAAAGCGAAAACCCCAAAATTCGAAGAAGACCAGCAGGACAGCGAGCCCCAGCTCCCGGGCCTGCCCCAGTGGTTGTGGCTACTCCCTTTCGGCGACGGACACCCACAATGCCTGTCCCGTCTGCCTGGGGATGTTGCATGCTAAGACAACGCTGGAATCCCCCGAGTCCTGCCCTCACTGCAGCCAGATGCTTGAGGCTATGAGGAAGCGTTGAATGGACATCGTGGTCAAGGCCATGGGTGTCTCCGTAGCGTGGGACCCAGACCTCAGAGAGGCACTCACTCCTACATCGGAGCTTGAGGCCGTAGACCTGGAGGACAGTGGCCACGTTGACTGGAGGGACAGTATGGACATGGAGGCCCCCGTCGGGGACTCCACCGTCGAGTTTCACACGAGAAGCCTGTTACGTGCAGACGAGCTCTCACTAACAACCTCGGGTGAGATTTCAGACGATAAAGCTGAAAACGAGGACGAGGGGGAAGAAGAAGATTTCTCCCAGAACCCGATGACAGACGACAGCTCAGCCACAGACAGATGTCTCCATCCCCGCCTTGTTCAACTTGTGACGCAGAACGGCGGACACACTATGGATCAGCTGGCCAGAACCCCCACCTCGCCAACAGATAACGAGGTTGGCGGGGAATTATTTCTTCGCTAAACAGCAGTCGGCCACGAGGCACAGGATGCCGATTTTTCCGGATTTCCTGACGGAGCTCACTCGCACCTGGGCTGAACCCAGGGCTCCCATGCTTCTGCCACTCTCCCAGTTCCTCAACATCGCTGGGATGGAGGCAGCAGGAATCGCCAACGTCCCACAGATGGAGGACACATTGGTGGCTCACATGGCCCCCCAGGACGTCGGGCGCAAAGCCAACTCTGCCCAACAAATTCTGCCGCACCTTGGCCTCCCAGCTCGAAAAATGCTACTGGGCTCAGGGCCTTGTGGTCTGCGTCATGAACGTGCCATGAACACTTCGTTCATGACGGTTCCCCTTCCTCCACCACCCGATTGAACCAACGGGGCTCTTCGGAGGTGCTCTGGAGCATATCCAGAGCAGGCTGGAACAAAGACGAAAACAGGCCGAAGCCCTCCGTGAGGGGATGCCGAGAAAAGCTTTCGCACCCCCACAGAGACACCAGTGGGAGCAGGCCCTTGCAGCCTCGATATCGCTTAGCCACACGTCGTACCCCGCAAAAAAGACCAGCTTACGACGGGGAGCAGTGGCAAAGACCCGCAGTAGGACCGTCTCAGGTTGGCCAGTCCTGGACCAGGAACAGGTTCGTTCCTCGAAAAGCGGTTCCGCAGAGAACTTTCTCGACAAACTGGGACAGAAGGCAGAAGTTGGCCTGACGAAACGGGACCATTTCACAGTTTTAAATGTTAATCCGCCCATGTAGTATGGGAACCAAGACTTTCAAACCTAGACCTTATGTGTGAAATGCAGCAAAAAGCTGGTGACATTCGTGTGTGCACGAAACAAAATGTTTCTGCTATGTGTGTAAATAAGACGCTTTGTTCTTTAAAGCACAAAAATAAAGTACCAAAAGCACAAAGTGCCCTGGTTCTTGACTCAAAAAAAAAAAAAAAAAAACAGCACCATTTTTATGAAAACAGTCACGATGAAGGGAGAGGGCAATCACCCCTCCTCCCTCGTGAAACACAAGATGTCAGGTCAGAAGACAATGAGCCTCAGCGGGGCGTCAGGAGTCTGTCTAGAGCAGGCAGACTTCTTGACGACCGCTGGTGGACCGGTCAGCTTTTCCGAGGTCAAGTGGGAGGGGTGGGACTGCTCCCCCTCCCGCACCCACGACTAGGGCTGGACCATATCATATCGTTCCCGGTATGCCTGTAAAAAAAAGCTTGCCCGGGCAAAAAAGTTATATCATGATTTGCTAATTTCATGACGTAATACGTCAGGGCGCCCCGTCCCTTAACACCTGAGTGCTCCAAACAACTGCGCACCTCCCCTCCACCAGTTTGTACTGGTGTAACACTAATTAGTTACTGCTAAAATGCTAAAAACAAACAATGCACGTATCTCCCCCCCCCTGCTCTGAACTACAGGTAGAGACAGCTCAAATGTCCTCCCCTCCACATGCCCGGTCCGCTCTGAGCAACCACGGTGCTGTGTGTTCCCCGCTTTGTCGTTACAAACATGCGTGGCTCCATAGTCGTTCCACATCAGAGACAGATCAGTTAAAAAAATGAATCAGAGGAATGACACGTTCCTACAGGAACAGATGAAGCTGAAACAGGAACAAGCTTCAGGGTCAGCTGATCACCTTGTTACAAGTTCTGGAAGTTATAGCTCATTTAAAGGCAATACATATTTTGTTGTATGTTTCATTTATACTCAACAAATCTTAAGCTTCATTTTATTTAGTCGTTTTATTTTTATACTTGGAGACTGAATACTTTACTAAATAAAGTAATTTCAGTAAAATTACCCCTTGTTGTTTTTTAAAATTTTATATAATAGCCTACTGCAAAGCAACATGTTGTAGAGATATAGCACCCTCATGTCCGTAGTGGAGTTAAACCTATTCACATCTCTCTGAAACTCTCAGTGTTACACCTTCTTGAAGCTCTCAAGGAGACAAGTGGACACAATTTTTGTTACAATTATTTTGAATTAATGGACCCCAATTAATCAGATTGAACTTTCTTTTTAATGTGTGTTAATTCAGAATTGATCAACAGTATATTTTTGTCATTTTAATGATGATCTGTTACTTTCATGAGTTTGACCTTCTGCTGGTTTATTCTACATTACAGTGTGCTCTGAATCTAAGGCATGAGTCAGGGTAAAAGCTGTTCACTTCCTTTTCTGTTTTGTCTTCGAGCTAGACAAAACTCCAGCTCACAAGCGGCCATCTGGCCGATTCTGTAAACAGTTTTCCTGTTGTCCGTCAGAGACATTTCTGCCTATGGGATGAAATATCCATCCGTTATTTTGTTAAACCAACCAATAAGCCATTCAGGAGGTGGGGAGACCCCGCCTCCCATATTAAAGGGACACTTCCGTTTTAGATTTTAGTGTCGGAGGGAAGAACTTCCTAAGAACTGGTTTCTCCTCTGGAAAAAGCTGGAAACGTTCTGGTCATTGTGTCAATTAGACCCACGTCTCAGCTGGAGTCACAGTAAAGCCTACTGTGTCCCAAAACACTCATTTCTGAAAGAATTTGTTTTCTGAAGTTTTATTTTGAAAATCAGTCAGTGCGATTGGGCCTGTTCCTGCCGGTGTCAGGCGTACTCCCGCTCGTCTGAATCAGCCATACACGCACGAAGTCGACTGGACGTGAGCTGGACCACACAGTCCGTTGGTGTCCACAAACTTCTCAGCCCTCATCTCCAAGGGACGTATCGTCACCAGGTAAAGAGGCTTTGTTTGTATGCTGAATGCTCGGAGGTACAGTCGGACCTGTTCGGGAAAGGTGCCACCCTGTTAGTTTCAAAATAATTAACTTCGGTTAACTTAGCTTTCAATCTTTTATCTTCCTCCTATTTCTTCTTTTTCATATGCCATTAATATGTCAAGTAAATGTGCCAACAGAAAAGTTCCTAACTGTCTGTTTGATTTTAATTTGAATTCTTGTCAACGTAGTTTAGTAGATCAGAGCTAATATCGATACAAATGTTTAATGTACTTTTATGATAATTTCAATAAAAGGTCTATTTTCTGGTGGACCAACATAAATTGAAGTCTCTCGTGAAATTACATTTTTGGCTAATCACTTTAAAGCAATTTAATACCGGAAAAAGGTTGAACTCGCGAATTGGTGAAAGGTTTGTGCAGATAAGACCTGCTCGGACCTTTCATCCAAAATATAGGTAAGTCAGTAAACTGACCAATAACTCCTATATTATTACAATAATGGTGGCTCGTCCGCGTTCCTAGGACGGTTATTAGGTTGTGTTTTGTGTAGCTTACTGTCACGTATTGTTGGCATGGTTTTTATCCTGTGTTGGACTTATAGAATAGTTCTGGCTGGTGAGTGTCGCAGAGATTGCTAATCGTGGCATTGTCTGGTGCGTTTCCCGTTAGAATTATCCTTTCTTTCACTTTTGAACGTGTGTTTTGAAGCTACGAGTGATGTTTGTGTGTCTGTGTTTGTGAGACGTTTCATACCATGTCGCAAACTAAAGCGTGCATTTGTCATTTTGTGACCGCCGTGTCACGACTCTGCTTCTTTTTATTACATCTGCGGATTGCTGTTGAAGGTCTGTTTCACACATTTGCTGCTCCTTTATTCCTATTCTGTTACAACGTTGGCTGAGGTTCGGGTGAGACCCACTCAGCTTTGGACCGGGATCCGGTTCCGATTGACGTAAAGTCCGTTGTTGTACACAGTTAGCGTGCTGCCTTCTCTGGAAGGCATGGGGGTGGCCTGAATGTGTTGGGCTCGTTAGCATATTTTTATTTTGTGTGTCCAGAACTTTGGGTAGAGCTAACGTTAGCATTTCCGAAGCTGTAGCTGCAAAAGCGCTGTGATTGGTCCATTGTGTGTCGTGTTCAAAAAAGTTGGTTCTGTAGACTGCTGGTTGTCAGATATTCATTTTTGCACACATTTCTGACAGTTTATCTGTGTTGTTCGTTTCTATGCACGTAATATCGTCGAAGACTGGCTTAACCGCGGTGTTTTGCGATATTTATAAGTGTTTTAGAACGTTGAAAAGTCTGTTCCACGCTAAAGTTCGACCGACCTCGAGGTCCGTGAACGTATCGCTCGAGCGGCACGTCACACGTGAGTGACGTCAGGTTTGAAAGACTCCATTACCCATGTACACTTGGGTTGAACTGCATGTTCTGTCTTCGCTGTGATTGGTCGATTACGCTGTAAGTGGTGACGCTCTTTGTCTGCTTTCGCTTCAGCAAACCAGCCCTTACGAGTTTCGTGCTTGTTTGTCCGTTACTATCTCTGAAAAGACTGTTTCATCGCAGTGTTTTTGAGATTTTAATGGGTGGATTGAGTCCGTTGCTCTGAGACTACCGATCGCCATGTGACCAGGTCATGTGACGCCGGAAGCTGCATCTGGTTTAAGGGAACCGACTGTTGTCTTTTTCTTTTGAGAAAAAGTTTAAAAATCACAATACCTGTCCTAAACGATGTTACTCACATCAAATCGTCTATTATAAGACTGGGGTTCTAGAGTCTTGTCACGTAAAGGCTTTAGATCTGTCTGATTGATGCTTTTCATCCGTTGTTAGATGTCTGTGAGCTAAAAAGCTGAGGCTCCGCTCACGGGTGACAACAGCGCCTCTATAGCGGTCAGATAGAGAAATTGCAGTCGCTGTGATAAACTTATCCAGCATTGTACCCCCATCTGCTGGAGGCTGTGCAGAATACGGTTCATGTATTCCTGTATGCATTTCAACTTTCCTGTTTTTGAATAGTGTACATTTTGAAATGTTGAACACACAGCATCCTTCGTTTGATTTTCACATATAATCAAATGCTGAAAGCAGAACAGTTACACAGAATTAATACAGACTTGTCTGTTTTTTGATAAAACTTGACACTTTTATCATAAATTCTGTGCTACAAGGCTGTCTACTTTATTTTAAACTGCAAGTTTAAAATAAAAGACATGAGGCATCTTTTGTCTTGGTTTTCACAAAAATCACACAAAGATAGCAGATTTTGTTTGATCTTGTCACAGGTCGACAAATTAATAAAAATCACTGATTTTTATTTCATTTAACATCTTGGATGTTTTATGAGCAGCTCAGACACATTGCATCTGAATCTGATCGCTTTTGTGTGCGTTGGTGTGATTAAACGGCAATCAGATTGGGTTAGTTAGTAACTGTTGTTTCATTATAAGTTCTAGATAAGGTTAACACTGCCTAAAGGTATTTAACTTTACAATTCATTGGGGTAATTCCTGAGATAAGGTACCTGTGAATGATAGACTTATTGAACACAGTGAAGCACAAACCTGGAGGCTGGTTGGTTTTGATTTACTCCAGGCTACATAAATGGTGATGATTTATTTGCACGCTGCGAAATAAGACCCACTTTACTTGATTTTTCACAGAAAATCAGTACAGAGATGGACGGTCAAACAGGTGCACCAACTGAGGGGGCCTCCTCTTCTATCGCACCTAGATGGATGCGTTGGAGCCGTGTGTCTCCTGCCCGTGCTTATCGCAAAGTGGGAGAATCTGTTTCATCATATGCTAATTACTTAGCTGCGGTGGACGTCCATCAGGATAAGTGGGGAAAATCCCCTGTCGTTCTACGACAGGCTGATGTCTGTCTACTCCGGTGGCAAAACTGTCCCTGGATTAGAGGAAGATGAGGAGTTTAAAAATATTTTCCTTATGAATCTTATGTCTTTTCAACGGAAATGTGTTCGTTTCAAGGTTGATTGCAAAAAAGATACCATGGAAATGAAAAAACGATACGCTGCGACGGTTTTTGAGGATGAGATACAACCTAGGATTCCATCAGAGGTTTGTCCAGGTCAAAAGGTCACATCCCACTCGCAACTGATAGAAGATGTTCCCTCTCCTACAGAGTGCGAGAGTGAACAGGATTTTCATGATAACAAACTACAGTATGTTGATTCAAGCTGGAACAGTGACTCAGATCGGTTCACAGGGAGTTCTGCTCCTACTGTCCCTCAGGTTGAAAACCTTGAGATGAGCAGAGAACCACACAAGGTAGGTGTTCGCTCTCTAGGTGAACCAAGATGGTTCAGATCGAACCAAAAGAGTTCTCATCTAGGTCTCGCAGTGGGTGAACTTCGAGAGAAGTTGATGTCTGGGCGCTGTGACCCTTTGAAAAATGGTCTGTCTTAACATGTAACCCCGAGAAGCGGACCTCCTGCCCCTGCACCTCGAGTTGCACAGCTCGAGACATGCACAGAGTCACACAAGCTCCAGATTAAGGAAACGACGCCTCCGCGCTTGGAAAAGACAGAGGATGTAAGTTGTTTGTCAAATGAGTTGAATGTTACAGTGGTTAACCAAGCTGACACAACGTGTGACTTCGTCCTTGATGATAACACAAACAACGTTGTTCAACCTGACGAAGCGACGCGCAACACTGCCTTTTGCAACAACTCAGTGCACACAGTTGACAACGACGTCAACACTGACAATGATGCTGACAACAAACAAATTGCTGATGTTCAACGTCCCGAAGGTCATGAGGCAGACAGCCAACATAATGCTGACAGCAACGAAGTTTGCACAGACAGAGGTACACGTAAACAGAAGCGTGTGCTTAAACCTTAACGGTTTCTGTGTAACCTTATCAAAAGGGGGGTGGCTAAGAAAGCTTACCTGCCACCCACACTTGAAGGGGTCCTCACGCGAGAAGCACTCCTGGTTTGCGGCTCCGACTTGTCTATCATGTCAGCCGAACTGTTTGAGGAGCTAAGGACCGCCGCTAACGATGTTGACAGGCAAATACCCTTTGTGAAGTACACTTATGGTGCGCTACAGGGCCTCGCAAAGATGAGAACAACCCTAACAGCTATGGTTCACATGCAGATTGGCGAGATGTCACTATACCACCCGGTATTTGTGTCTGAACTTGACTCACTCCAGACTCCATTTTTGGTTGGCCAAGATTTTATAAATCGCTTTGAAGCGATTATAAATTATGGCAATCAGACAATGTGGGCCACAGTGAGCAGTCCACTGCCAATCGAGGTACCTCCCCAAGGTCAGGACACTGACTGTCTAACAGCAGGTACAGCTGAGGTCACAAAGGAATCCCCAACCGAGACCACAAACCCGGTAAGTGAACCTTCATATACAGGTGAGACAGAGGAGACTCAACAATTGGACCAGACTCTGGCCCATCACGAGAACCTCCTCTGCGAGCTGACACCTTCAGCACTCACTGAACACTACCTACCACAGGTAGAAGACGGTGTGGAGATCCAAGGATCCCACACCAAAGACGCTGTACTGTCCTGTGGGACAGGTAATTCGGCAAACAGCCAAGCTTTCAGTGAAGTCTTGGTTCAAGGACATCTGAGTCCAGAAAGTGACAGTCTACCACACGCTGACAGTCACTTGGACTTCATGGTTACAGATTTTGAGGACCCCTCCTCAAACAAAAGGGGGGCGAACTCACACTTCCTACCACAGGTAGAGGAAGGTGTGGAGATCCAAGGGTCCCACGCCGAGGACGCTGTACTGTCCTCTGGGACAGGTAATTCGGCTATCAGCCAAGCTTTCGATGAAACCTTGGTTCAAGAGCTTTTTTAATCTATTTTAATCTAATCGAAACCATCTTGGCTCCAGCAAACTGGTTGGTCCACATAAGTTGTTTGCAGCTTGGTGGGGGAAGATCGGTGTGCTGGAACTCTGACTGAGGAAGCCCTCTGGACTGAGGGTGAAACGTTTTGACTAAAAGAAACTGTCCAGATGACCAGATTGAGACTTATCAGATTTTTAATCTATAACTACTCAGAAATGACATAGTTCTTACAGACTCAAAGAGCACCTCTTCAATCATGAAGTGGGAAGACGTACATCACAACAACAGTGACACATCGCAGTCTGACCTGTCAGACATGCCTGCAACGGCGCCGACAGTTGTGACACACCTGAATTACGTAGAAAGAGGTAAACGTACAGAGATACGTTGGCCGAAACCTGAAAGGTTCCTGTGTAATGTCTACTCTAAACTGCGCAAACAGCATAAACTAAACACTGGCATCCTAACTTGTGCCCATGGACGGACGTCCACCCTGTGCGCGTGGTCCCTCATGACCACAGGGGGGTGATGTTAGGTCATGCCCATGTCAAGGACAAAGATTTCAATAACCCCACAAACGACAAAGATCTCGCAAACTCAAAGACTTCATGGGAAAATAAGGTCGTCCAAGCACAGGATAGTAAATAAACTAAACAGTTTAAACTATTCTAGTTGCGAAAAGAAACCGTTCCAACTAGAACTTAGAAACGCTAAGCATAAAACCCACAACAAAAACTAACCTTAACAACCGTTTAAATCTGCAGGATTTAATTGACATCGGTTATAAAGCTAAGAACTGTTTTTCTTGTGTGTGACACGTTGGAATCTGACGACCAGAGTGAGTTTGACGTAGTGAAACGTTGTTTTTAGTTGCTTAATTGCTACTTTTGTGTTATTGAAGTTGTTATTGTTTTCTGAACACTCCCAGCCAAAAGAGGTTTTGATTAATGTTAGTTGAAGACTTAAATGGATTTAACTATGCCAACATGCTGTTCATTTTGTTAAAGATCTCAATCTTTGAAGAGTCATTGTAGATCAATACTACTTAAGGTACTATAATCTACACTGATCTCCCAATCATTTAGGTAGGACCGATTCGATCGTTTCTATTCTAGATCTATTCATTTTGATGAGTCTCGCCATAGACTTCAAAATTTATAGGGAATACCAAATCTTGCGTCGTTCGTCTAAAAGACAACAGACATTTAGACCAAACTAGATTTCATTTTTTTATTTTAGTTTAACCTAAACTAAATAATGAATGGAGGAATAGTTTGAAAGAAGAGGCCTTCGTTACAGAAGCCCTCCACATTTCTATAGGTATAGATCCCTATATCTGATTTTTACAGCATTGATCCACCCCTTAATTGGTAATTGTAGCTGATCTAATCCATGATAGCTTACATACCAGGTGCATATAGGTAGGGCCTAATGTAGAATCCCTGTCATAAGCCCACCTAAAACCACATAATTGCATGACACATTGAACCAGGGTGGCACCGACTGGAAGCCATCCAGCCTGCAACCTTCGATGTGGGGACCTGCTGATCCAACGTTGGTCTTCAACCTTCATCCAAGGGCCGCCTCCTCTGCTTCAATCGAGGGATCCCCTCTACATGCTGATTAAAATCCATTCTTGCTGATGAAATCAATAACCCCCATCGTTGTGGATTTACCGTTGTGGATTATAAGACTTTGTTTTCCAAGGGATCACAGACTCAGTTTTCCATGGGTTAACAGACTATGTTTTCCAAAGGATTGAAAGCTTACCGCAATGGGATTACCTACGAACAGTATGGAATTTCCAAAAACATTATGGGAGTATAATTTTGAACTTTTTTTTTCTTTTTTTTTTCCACTTGCTGGATTACATAGAGGTCAGAGACATTCGGTGGTATCCTTTCGTGTTGGAACTCATCTCCAAGGACAGGCGATGATTTCCAAAAAGGGGGACTGTAGAGATATAGCACCCTCATGTCCGTATTGGAGTTAAACCTCTTCACATCTCTCTGAAACTCTCAGTGTTACACCTTCTTGAAGCTCTCAAGGAGACAAGTGGACACCATTTTTGTTACAATTATTTTGAATTAATGGACACCAATTAATCAGATTGAACTTTCTTTTTAATGTGTGTTAATTCAGAATTGATCAACAGTATATTTTTGTCATTTTAATGATGATCTGTTACTTTCATGAGTTTGACCTTCTGCTGGTTTATTCTACATTACAGTGTGCTCTGAATCTAAGGCATGAGTCAGGGTAAAAGCTGTTCACTTCCTTTTCTGTTTTGTCTTCGAGCTAGACAAAACTCCAGCTCACAAGCGGCCATCTGGCCGATTCTGTAAACAGTTTTCCTGTTGTCCGTCAGAGACATTTCTGCCTATGGGATGAAATATCCATCCGTTATTTTGTTAAACCAACCAATAAGCCATTCAGGAGGTGGGGAGACCCCGCCTCCCATATTAAAGGGACACTTCCGTTTTAGATTTTAGTGTCGGAGGGAAGAACTTCCTAAGAACTGGTTTCTCCTCTGGAAAAAGCTGGAAACGTTCTGGTCATTGTGTCAATTAGACCCACGTCTCAGCTGGAGTCACAGTAAAGCCTACTGTGTCCCAAAACACTCATTTCTGAAAGAATTTGTTTTCTGAAGTTTTATTTTGAAAATCAGTCAGTGCGATTGGGCCTGTTCCTGCCAGTGTCAGGCATACTCCCGCTCATCTGAATCAGCCATACACGCACGAAGTCGACTGGACGTGAGCTGGACCACACAGTCCGTTAGTGTCCACAAACTTCTCAGCCCTCATCTCCAAGGGACGTATCGTCACCAGGTAAAGAGGCTTTGTTTGTATGCTGAACGCTCGGAGGTACAGCCGGACCTGTTCGGGGAAGGTGCCACCCTGTTAGTTTCAAAATAATTAACTTGGGTTAACTTAGCTTTCAATCTTTTATCTTCCTCCTATTTCTTCTTTTTCATATGCCGTTAATCTGTCAAGTAAATGTGCCAACAGAAAAGTTTCTAACTGTCTGTTTGATTTTAATTTGAATTCTTGTCAACGTAGTTTAGTAGATCAGAGCTAATATCGATACAAATGTTTAATGTACTTTTATGATAATTTCAATAAAAGGTCTATTTTCTGGTGGACCAACATAAATTGAAGTCTCTCGTGAAATTACATTTTTGGCTAATCACTTTAAAGCAATTTAATACCGGAAAAAGGTTGAACTCGCGAATTGGTGAAAGGTTTGTGCAGATAAGACCTGCTCGGACTTTTCATCCAAAATATAGGTAAGTCAGTAAACTGACTAATAACTCCTATATTATTACAATGTTAAGTTAATTTCGTCAAATACATTTTTTTGTGTTATATCACGAAATTTATCGTTATCGTGATAATGCTCTGAAATATTACGATATAATTTTTGAGCCATATCGCCCACCCCTACCCACGACACACAGATATCCCAGGATACACATGCTCCAAAGGCTCAGCGCACGTGCTCAGGCCTGGGGGGCGTGTCATCCAAACACTTGGGTCATGTCAACAATCTGTCAAGGCCTCCGGCTACAGTTCCATAAGAGGCCACCCCCGTTCACGGGGCTTCTACCGTCAAACATAAACCCAGACTGTGCACACGTCTTAAGAGAGGAAATATCAACAATGCTGCAGAAAGGAGTTGTCCCAACATATAATATACACACGGATGAGCTACAGCAAGTATTTCCTCGTGCCCAAACGAGACCAGAGCTTGAGACCTATTCTGGATCTCAGAGCACTGAACTGAAGAATAAAAACGTACAAATTCAGAATGCTCACGCTGAGACAGGTGATATAGTATGTGAGATCGTGAGATTACACCTGCACAGTGGATTTGAAAGATGCATTTTTCCACGTGAGCATTTGGAAGAGACACAGAAAATATCCCCGCTTTGCATTCGAAGGGAAAGCTTACAAATTTCTGGCTCTACCTTTCGGACTAAAAGCTGCACCACGCACATTAAAAAAATTTCTGGACGCAGCCTTGACCCCACTCAGGGGTGAAGGGGTCAGAATTATGAATTATCTGGAAGATCTGTTAATCCTCGCCGAGGACAGAGCACAGGCCCACCTGCACTCACATATGGTGATGGCTCACCTGGAGGCTCTGGGCTTCATCATGAACCTTCAGAAAAGCAATTTGACACAATCCCAGATTACCTTATTTCTGGGTGTACAGGTCAACACCATTCTGTACAGAGCATGGCTCTCAGAGGCTCAGATCTCATCCATCCACCTCTGCCTGGCACGCTTTCAGCTGGGCCAGAGAGTGTCTCTCAAACTGTGCCAGCGTCTCCTGGGTCTTCTGGCAGCAGCCATTGCCTGCGTGCCCTAGGCCTTATTAAAAATGCGCGTCTGCAGATATGGCTAAACAAACAAATGCATCCCGCCTCCCTCAGGCGGGCAGGGAAGATACTGAGCATCCCAGAGTACGTGACAACTCTGGAACCCTGGAGGGACCCTTCAGTGTTCATGACAGGCGTCCCGCTGGGACAAGTACTGTCTCGTGTGGTGATCACCACAGATGGTTCAAAGAGAGGTTGGGGAGCATTTTGCAGAAACCAGCACACCCATGGGCTTTGGAAACAGCAGGAGACAAGGCTCCACATCAACTTCTTGGAACTAAAAGCTGATTTTCTGTCCATGAAGCACTTTTACAAGAAGGGGCTGATTACAAAACAACACGTGTTGATAAAATCAGACAATCGGATGACAGTGTCGTTTATCAACAGAGAACAGGGGACAAGGTCCCGACCACTCCTCAACCTGAGACGCAAGCTGCTCACGTGGTGCAACCCTCGAATATTGTCACTGAGAGCAACGCACATCCCGGGCGAGCTAAACCACGGGGAAGAAGCCCTCTCCAGAGGCTCAGAGTGGAGGTTGAACCCACGTATCGTGGACC
Organism: Garcialebias charrua; assembly: GCA_038048925.1. Classification (NCBI taxonomy): domain Eukaryota; kingdom Metazoa; phylum Chordata; class Actinopteri; order Cyprinodontiformes; family Rivulidae; genus Garcialebias; species Garcialebias charrua. Next base: position 2,867 of record JBBPBX010071239.1, on the reverse strand, counting down.
AGACCTAGGCACGATACGGGTGGGCATCCGTTGATCTGTTCACCTGCAAAATCAGCATGCACTGCGTCCTGTACTTCTTACTAAAGGAAACAGATGCACCACTGGGAACAGACGCTCTGGCATACAGATGGCCAGCAGGGGTGCTATATTACGCGTTCCCCCATGTCCCTCTGATTCAGGTGACGCTGGCACATGTATGCAGGGGAGCTCTTTCCCTGATACTCATAGCCCCCAGGTGGCCACAGAAACCGTGGTTCCCAAAAATGATCTCACTGTTGTAAGGGACACCATGACAGCTGCTCCCCCCCACAGGGACCTGCTGACTCAGGCCCACGGGCAGCTCCTTCACCCACGTCCAGAACTGTGGCAACTCTCAGCCTGGCCGCTGAGAGGAACCGGCTGATGGCCTCTGGCCTTCCCGGTAATGTCATAAATACAATACAGGGAGCGAGAGCCCAATCAACCCAGACTCTCTACACTCACAAATGGCATGTTTTTGAGGCCTGGCGTCTAAAAAGGAATATTATCTCATATTCCTATGACCTGGTCCAACTCCTCACTTTTCTGCAAGACCTGCTGGAGAAAGGCCACTCCTTTTCCACTATTAAAGTCTTTTTTGTCAGCCATCTCGACATGCCATAAAGGCTGGGGAGGTAAATCTCCAGGCGCCCATCCTCTCATTATACATTTCAGGGCGACCGTGGTGTAGTGGTGTAGTGGTAATGGCAGTCGACCCCCGATCGGAGGGTTGGAGGTTAGAATCCAGCGTCCGCCCACCATGTGTCGTTGTGTCCCTGGGCAAGACACTTAACCTTGAGTTGCTCCCAGTAGGTCTGGATGGTGCCTTGCAAGGCAGGCTACCACTATTGCTGTATGAATGTCTGAATGAATGGGTGGATGGCTGGTATTGTAAAGCGCTTTGGGGCTCTTTACAGGGGGCTGGAAAGCGCTATATAAATAAGCTCCATTTACCATTTCATGAAGGGTGTACTGAGAAAAAGGCCCTCCAGCAGGAGCCTGGCCCTAGACTGGGACCTACAGTTGGTCCTGGATGCTTTGTGTGAACCTCCGTTTGAGCCACTCAGCAGGATTAAGGTAGATTTGTTATCTTACAAGACTACTTTGTTCTTAGCTCTTTGCTCAGCTAAACGTGTGGGTGACCTCCACGCTTTATCTGTGTACCCAATGTGTACCAGGTTTGCCTCAGACGGGTCAAAGGTCACTCTGCGTCCTAACCCTGCATATGTCCCAAAGGTTCCAACTCAAAATCCCAGAAGTCTGGACTTTGAGTGCTCAGCAATTCCTCCCCACCCTGTTCTCACTGAGGAACAGAGGGGGTTGAATGCACTCTGCCCTGTCAGGGCCCTGAGTGTTTACATCAACAGAACTGTCGGTTGGAGGAAAACAAACCAACTGTTTGTATGTTTTGCCAATCCTGCTGCTGGCAGAGCCCTTTCGAAGCAGCGCCTCTCACACTGGGTGATTGAGGCCATAAAAGGGGCGTACAGCAGCAAAGGTCAACAGGTGCCCTCTGGTACATGCCCATTCAACTCGAGGCCTAGCTGTCTCATGGGCTCTGTTTAAGAGAGTACCAGTGGCAGAGATCTGTGTTGCTGCCAACTGGAGTTCCACAAACACGTTTGCAAAACACTACAGTTTGGATGTCACTGCATGTGATGTTTCTCAAGCTGTCCTCTCTAACACACAGTAGAGAACAGCCAAGACACCTAAGTATAAGGCAGAAAGTTCTCGCAAGCATGCATTTTTCTAGAGCATTTTCAAGGGCGTGAATGAATTACATTCCCATAGTCAATGTGTTGCACTGAGTGCACTGACTGATAAGGGAACTGAAAGTTATGCACCATAAGTCATGTTCCCTGAAGGAAGGGAACTAGGTGCAACACATGATTTCCCTTTCAATGCCCAAGCTCGGTGAAGTGCACTTGGAGAAAGTTAGATGGGCGCACGCGTCTTTATACCAAGAGGGTGGGGCCTCTGTGGTGATGCTGACGCCCACCTGCCATAAAGGTGTGAATGTATTACTTCAGGTGAACCGCGCGGCGGCGCAATTCCCATAGTCAATGTGTTGCACCTCGTTCCCTTCCTTCAGGGAACATGAGTTATGGTGCATAACTTGCAGTTTTTCAGGGTTAATAATGGAAAACAGCTGTTCAGACAAACCCAAAGCCACTGATTTATTGAACAATACCTAACAATGCGCCAAGAGACTCTTTTAGCAATTCAATAATAATTGGAAACACACAGAGGAAGTAATGATTCCAAAAAGTAATTATTAAAAATGGTAAAACAACAACAACATAAGTTTTAACAAATATGTCTATTACTAAACATCTGCATGATTAATGTTGCATAAAGAAGTTAAACTATCATTGGTTGCCTGGCAACTGTGAGTATATGTCTGAGTTTTCCAACTGAGGGGTGTTATCTGTGACCAAACTCTTGAACAAGACAGTTCTGAGCAGACGTACCTGTCTCGAGTTTAGAATGGTCGGTCCTTTCTGTCACCTTCTGCTGGCTGATGAGGTAATCAACGATCCGCACACCTATTGGAGGATCTGTATGGTTCCACTCCATGATGACCAATGAGCTGCTAGGCTCATAGGTGTGGGAAAGCTTCAGCCTGAAAACAGCACAACAAACAGAAGATGTCAACAAAAACAACTTTAGTCGTGAATTTGACAGCTAACACAAGGCTTTTATATTTACAAAACTGCAACCCAGTACAGCAACATCCTGCACTATCAGAAACACTTCTGTCTATTTAGACATGAATACATATAGACAAGCATATATATATACATACACACACACACACACACACATACACACACACACACACACATACA
>JBBPBX010071237.1:0-18377 GCA_038048925.1 Garcialebias charrua | reverse complement strand
CCTTGGACGGAGAAATCAGCGATCAGCCAAGCTTTCTTTGGAACCTTGGTTAAGAAACAGTTGGGTCTCGGAATGAACAAAAAGGCTTTCCGCTTCCCGTTAGACCCCAACGATAAACAGGTAATGACTGCTAAAGGGATCATTGACCTTAAACTAATCTGGAACCAACGAGAACTGGATCACCCGTTCCTCGTGGTCCCGAACTTACCACATGCAACCTACATAGGCTCCGACATTTTGGTAAGATTAGGTGTCCGAGTGGACGTCAACAACAATGCACTGTGGTCACTAGATACAGCCACGAAGGACTCTCCTGTGTTAACCACAGAGAACCTTAAGGCTGGACAGACCATTCCAGAGGTCTGCCAGGTTGCTAACAGCCATAACACTGTGGTGCCACCTCAGGTTATGAACAAGCCGGTGATGATTCACATCATGAAAGGACAGGCTATTAGAACAAAACAGGCATGCTTTCAACCATCTCCTATGTTTTTCAACTTAGGACTGTCCATGGAGGCCACATGCCAAGTGACCCTCGACGGCAGAACCACGACTGTCGCTGTGTGTAACACGAGCACAGAAGAGGTACTGATCCCAAAGCGCTCACAGCTAGGATGGTTGATCTCTACTGATTTTCATGATTTTGAACTAAGCATTCCATTTCTGGGAGGACTCCCAGAAAACTTGATCCCAAGTCATCATTCGGGGCGAGTCTTGTTCACAAAACCAACACAGGCCATAGCTCTTTTCTCCCCCACTGAGTCCGACCGGGACATTGTCCACAGGTTCGGTTTCAACCAAGGAGAAAGTCTAGGCCCTCAAACTTACAGTGCACTACCTGTTGACAGGTTTTATGACACTGAAGGGGACTCACTGGAGCTCCCCAGAGAACAAGAACCGCTCTCATTTGCTTCACAGATAGACCAGGTGGTCGCTCAGGCCGACGCCTTGGAAACTGATGAAGACAGGGACAAACTTCGCAAAGTTCTGCTAAAATATGAAAAATCATTCTCAACTGACTCGATGGATTGTGGGTTGACCACGCTCCACACAGTGAGCATTCCAACCCCGCCTGATGCTCCACCTGCATTTGTCAGACAATACAAGATTCCTCTGGCAGCACATCAACCTATCAGGGAAATCATTGCTGACCTGTTAGGAAAAGGTATCATCCGATACTGTAACAGCACTTACTCTGCGCCTTTATGGCCGGTGTTAAAACCTAATGGTAAGTGGAGACTTACTATAGACTACAGAAAGCTAAACAAACAAGTTCCCTTATCCAGATGGCCTATGACGCAGCTCCAACAGGAGTTGCCCAAGGTCACTAATGGTAAGTACTTTTCGACCCTTGACATCGCCTCTGGTTTTTGGACCATTCCTGTGCGTGACAAGGATCAATACAAACTAGCTTTCACTTTTGGTGGCCGTCAATACACCTTTAACAGGTGTCCCTTTGGCTACGCTAATTCACCTGCAGAGTTCAACATCTTCTTGAACAAGGCATGTCCAGACGCCCACGAGCGTGGGACACTGATTTATGTGGACGATGTCCTCTTGAGGCAGCCAACACTGGACTCACATTTGGCTGAGATCGACCACGTTCTGAATCAGCTAACAACTGCTGGTGCTAAAATATCACTGTCGAAGTGCCAGTGGTGCAGAACCAAGGTGGACTACGTTGGCCTACTTGTAGGTCCAGACGGAGTACAACCACAGCTGACTCGCACCCAAGGCCTTGACAATCTCAAAGTCCCCACCAGTCTCAAAGAACTACAAAGTTTTCTTGGCGTGTGTAACTACTCGAACCAGTTCATAGAGAACTATGCAGACCTTGCAAAGCCACTGACTGAACTCCTTAAGAAAGACGTTCCATTTGTCTGGACTGACAAACAGCAGCAGGCTATGGACGCTCTTATAAACAGGATCAAGTCAGCCCCATGTTTAGTCTACCCAGACTACAACAAAGAGTTTTACTTGGAAGTGGGCTTCTCAGCTCATTGCATAAGTGCAGGTCTATACCAAATACACGACAGAGACAAACGTGTAGTGGCCTATGCCAGCAAAACGATGGCAGGCCCCGAGTTGAGATTCTCAGACTGTGAGAAAGCTTTACTGACCACAGTGTGGGCAGTAAAACATTTCTCCAGCTACATTGGTGGACAGAAAATCATTGTGGAAACACAACACCAGCCAGTGACATTCCTGAACAGCCAACGCATCAGAGATGGTGTGGTGACAAACTCACGTGTTGCAACGTGGCTCATGGCGCTTCAAAGTTTTAACCTAGACATACGTTATGGTCAAAACAAGAAGTCACGTCTGGGGACGGACTTGGCACTCTGCCAAAAGTGTACACAAGATGTACCGGCAACCCAGCCGTTGGCTGAGGAAAAAACCCCTGTGACTGAAGACCCGAACCACCACTTCTTTGATGACAATATCTGCAAAGATATGACAACATTGTACGTGGATGGATCTTCATTCCTCCGCGACAAAATCTGTAGGGCAGGTGTTGGAGGGGTCCTCCTCCAAGACCAGGAACAGATTACATTCAGCTACAAATTAGGCTCTCAGACTTCTCAGTACGCTGAGATTGCAGGAATCCTAATAGCTCTCCAGATGGTAGTAGCACGCTCCATCAAGACGCTAGTCATCTGCACTGACTCTAACTATGCTCGCTTGAGTTTCGCTTGTCACCTCGCTGTGTGGAAACAGAACGGTTTCCTAACAAGCGACAGAAAAGTAGTCAAACACAAAGAGCTTTTCATGGCATGTGATCACTTGGTGACATCACACGACTTACAGATCTACTGGAAGAAAGTTCCAGGTCATTCTAGAGTCCCAGGCAATGACAAGCACTACAATGACATTGCAGATTCCTTAGCCAAAGAGGGAGCCGACGAAGGTCCTCTATGGTCCTTCGACTCCTCCTGGTTGATCAAGACTCTGTCAACACAACCTGCTGTTGAGGTTATGGCAGTCACACGTGCACAGGCCGCGGACAAACCTGCTGACAACGCAGTCTCCGTACGACCCGCACTGACTGACCCTGACATCATCCAACTTCAGAAGTCGGATCCTGCTATCAACTCCATGATACTGTATCTGACTGATCCGGACAAGAACACTCCGTCTAAAGACGAACTGGATTCCGATCCAGACCTTAAAGTCCTTTATCAGCTGCGCAAACAGCTTAAACTACTCAAGGGCATCCTGACTTTCGCTCATGGACCAACGTCCTCACCTGTGTTCGTGGTTCCCCATGACCAAAGGGGGGTGATGTTAGTTCATGCCCATGATCTCCCGTCCGCAGGACACAAAGGAGATAAAGCCACGCTGACGGCATTAAAACAAATTGCCTATTGGCCTGGAATGAAAAAGGATGTCAAGGACTACATTGAAGGGTGCGTGGTCTGTGGCCAGTTTCAGCCAACCAGACCACTTCACAGAGCACCACTGCAAAGCAGAGGCATTGCATTCCCATGGTCTGACCTCCAGATCGACTGGGTTGGACCACTCACTAAGAGCTCTAGAGGAAATAAATATTTTCTCACGGTAACCTGTGCATTTACCAAATGGGTAGAATGCCTACCAGCTCCTAACGACACAGCACAAACAACTGCTATGTTGTTAATGAATCATATATTCTCAAGGTTTGGACTTCCCCTTAGGGTGAACTCAGACCAAGGTACACACTTCACAGGTGAAGTGATGAAAGAACTGTGGAAGACGCTAGGCGTCAAGGCCAACTTTCATGTCGGCTACCACCCACAGGCTTCAGGCCAAGTCGAGAGAGCAAACAGAACTGTGGTGAGTATTTTGAAGAAATACGTGGCCGCAAATCACAAGGACTGGGATGTGAAACTCCCTCTGGTCCTCATGGCCATAAGAGCCACTCCACACACATCAACTGGCATCTCTCCCTTCGAGATGATGACCGGTCGACAAATGACTCTCCCTCTACACCTGTTGTACCAACCAGGCGACGCCGTCATGGCGACAGCCTACACTACACAACAATACATGAAAGATTTGAATGTACACCTCAGAAACACTTTTGCTTTCGCCCAGAAAAACCTGGAAAGGTCCGCTGAAGGACGCAAGGCGTACTATGACCAGAAGGCCTCTCACAATGAACTCCAAGTGGGAGACAGAGTCTGGTACTATACGTTCGCCCCAGCAACCGGGAAAGGAGAGTCCGGGACCGGAACTCTCGCCCGCAAACTAATGCCCAGGTGGACTGGACCTCATCTGATAACAGACAAAGTGTCCTCAGTCGTCTACGAAATCAAAATCAGCAAAGGCCGCAAAGAGCCAATTGCTAAATGGGTACATCGAAATCAGATCAAACCTTACAAGGCGTTCAATGACTCCACAAAAGACAAAGATCTCACAAACTCACCGACTTCATGGGATAATAAGGTCGTCCAAACACAAGTTAGTAAATAAACTAATCAGGTTTAAACTACCATATTTCCCACCCTATAAGTCGCATTGTCCAACTTGAACTTAGAAACGCTAAGTCCAACACCCACAACAAAAACTAATCTTAACAACCATTTAAATCCACAAGATTTAAGTTGACCTCGGTCATAAAGTTGAGACCTGTTTTCTTGTGTGTTGCACTTTGGAATCTGACGACAAGAGTGTGTCGAAGCAGTGAAACGTTGTTTCCTTGTTGTTTAGTCATTACTGTTGTCATTATTTGAGATATTGTTGTGGTTCTGGACACTCCCAGCCAAAAAAGGTTTTGTATTAACATTGATTAATGCATAAGATGGATTTAACTATGCCAACATGCAGTTCATTTTGTTAAATCTCAACCGTTGAAGAGTCAATGTAGTTTAAAGCTACTCAAAGTACCATAAACTACACTGGCCTCACGATTTCTAAATTGAACCGATTCGATCGTTTCTATTCTAGATTATCTATTCATTTTGATGAGTCTCGCCATAGACTTCAAAAATTTATTAGGTACACCAAATCCTACGTCGTTCGTCTAGAAGACAACAGACATTTAGATCAAACTATATTTCATTTTTCTACTTTAGTTTAACCTAAACTAAGTAATGAATGGAGGAATAGTTTGGAATTAGAGGCCTTCGTTACAGAAGCCCTCCAAAATTCTATAGGTATAGATCCCTATATCTAATTTACAGAATTGATCCACCCCTTAATTGGTAATTATAGCTGATCTAAACCATGATAGCTTACATACCAGGTGCATATAGGTAGGGCCTAATGTAAAATCCCAATCATAAGCCCACCTAAAACCACATAATTGCATGACACATAGAACCAGAGTGGCACTGACTGGAGACCAACCAGCCAACAACCTTCGATGTGGGGACCTGCAGCTCCAACGCTTGGTCTTCAACCTTCATCCAAGGATCGCCTCCTCTGCGTCAATCGAGGGATCCCCTCTACATGCTGATTATGAAAACAATTGTTGCTGATCAATCAACAAAACTAATCGTTGTGGATTTACTGCTGTGGGATTACCGCTGTGGATTATAAGACTTTGTTTTCCAAAGGATCACAGACTTTGTTTTCCAAGAGTTAACAGACTCAGTTTTCCGAGGGATTAAAAGCTTACCGCAATGGGATTACCTACGAACAGTATGGAAGTTCCAAAAACTTTATGGGATTATAATTTTTGATTTTTTCTTTTCCACTCGCCGGATTACTTCAAGATCAGAGACAGTTCAAGGTTTCCTTTCGTGTTGGACCCCATCCCCAACGACTGGCGATGGCTTCCAAAAGGGGGGAGATGTAGTGGACATGACCTTGTCCACTTTTAAGACACCTGTGTACTTTTGAACTGTCCAGTGATGACCTTTACTGACCTCTCAGTAAAGCAGGACATTTAACACAATTATTCCATTAGTTATAATCTGAGGACATATAGTCACTAAAAGAGACTATTTCTATATCTTGATTTTATTCTAATGTAATCAAGAATAACTTTTCTCATTTTCATGATATGTGCTTTTATGCTGTGTTATTCTGAAATGTGTTAATTACTGTCTTCACTGCTGTGTTTAAAGGTGAAGCCTTCGGGTCACAGAGACCGGACGGTTTTGTTTAGAAACTCAGAGACAGTCTGATGAGCAGGGCTCCAGCGTTATCTGTCTTTTTTCCTAAACATTTCTCTCTGCTGCTGGCTTGTAACCTTGGGTTTGATAAAGCAAGTGAACTCCTCTCTGTGTTCCTGCTTTTAAGTTCTAACTGTGCGGAAACGCTTCAGTCTTTGAATGGACAAAGAGTTTGAATGGACGGAGACCTGAAAGCTCTCTGCCTTGCAGCTGGTCAAGCTTGGTCAAGAGCCAAAGACTAACTTGTCAGCTAGAACTGATGGACGTCTCCATCCAGTTCCCCGAGCAAAAGCTCCAAAGTTCTTAATGAACTTCCTTTGAGAAACATCTCGTCTTGAAGTCAGCCAGAAGCTGCCACATGTTTCTGACGGCTGACGCGGATCCGAGGAGACGTTGGAAGTAAACGACCAGTTCAGACGTACGAGGGCCGGAAGGACTCCGTGCACCTGGGAGGCTGGCAATATCTTTATCAGACGCATCGTCAAAAGGTAAAGAGCGGTTTACAAACGTACCTGGGATTTAGCCGAAGTCGGATGGAATGTGTCATCTCTGGTTACACTCGAGATAAATAACTTAATCTCTCCAACCTCTTATTCCTCCTACTCTTTCCCCTCTCTATCTAAGCTGGAAACTATATTTTTAAGCTAAAAGAGCCCACAGACTAAATATGTTAACATCCAATATTTATGTCTGTTGTGTTGAATTTAAGTGTGCTGACGTTTTAAATTGAAAGAAAGTGAAATCATGTCAATCAAGTGTAATGGTGTTAATTTAGTTGATTTATTCTAAATAAATGATAGTGTCTCTTTGACATATCAAACTAAGTTAACGTCTTTGTCACTTAATGGCTCTGTTTATTTATCCATCATAAAGATCACAGAAATATTGAATAAACTGAAAAAGAAGAGAATCCGTGAATTTACTATTCAATCTGAATAAGTAAATTAATTAAGGTAAAAAGGAGGTCAGTATTAAACTGACCCCCCCTTTAACCCCTTTACACATTATAAACAGGGATGATAACCTTGTAAATGTATTGTGTGCATAGTTGTCCATCATTTAAGTATGCAAACATTGCTTAAAGCTTGTGTTTTTTTAATTTTTTTTAATTTTATCATTTTGACCAATACGTGTTTAAATGTTAAGTTATGTTTGCCTTAATAATAATAATCCCTGTGTTCTTTTAAACACCATAAACTCCATTTTAATCATGCCTCAGTCTGCCAGCATGGAGGCCTCTGCAGTCACAAAGATTTTATCACTTTGTTGAAAAGGTAGTCTATTGATTCTTCACTCCACAGCTGACCCCTCTATCCTTGTCCCTTGCTCAGTTTGAGCCCATTTCGCTCTAATTTTTAAATTATTTTGTTGGTCATATGAAATCCTCTGGTTCCCCTGATGACCCATCCCTGCATCATTCTTAAAAGAAGTCTTACCCTCGATTGAATCCTCTGTTCTTGCCATTATAAACATCAGTTTTGCTACAAGTGTGGTCCCTGATGTTTTTAAACACACGAGTAAATCCAATAATCACAATACCTGGACTTGACCCTTCAGCTTGTTAAAACTAGACCAATCTCAAAACTTCCCTTTCTTTCTAAAATCTTGGCGAAAATAGTTTTTATTCCATTAAACAAGTTTTTGAATGAGAATGGAATTTTTGAGATCTCTCAGTCTGGGTTTAAACAATTACACAGCACTGAAACAGTCTTGATAAGGGTCTGTAACAACATTCTTTTAGTAAATGATTCTGGTCAGTTTGTGATACTTGTACTCCTGGACATCACCACTCCTTTTGACACTGTTGACCACAGTATCCTTATATCATGATTATAACACTGGGTTGGGATTACGGGTGCAGTGTTAGAATGGTTCTGTTCTTATCTAAGTGACAGGAGCTTTTGTGTTAATGTTAGTAATACTTTATCTGCTTCAGTGACTCTTTCCTGCGGGGTTCCGCAGGGCTAGATTCTTGGACCCCTTCTGTTTTCACTGTATCTAATGCCTTTGGAGTCCATCCTGAGGAAACATGGTCTTTTGTTTCATTGTTATGCTGATGTTTGTCAGATTTATCTGCCCTTAAAACCCAAATAGTTTTTGCTCCATTCATCTGCTGTTAAAATGTTTTGATGACATTAAGGCATGGCTAGCTTCAATTTTTGTTTTTGTTTTAACAATCAGAAAAATGAAGTCTTTGTGTTTAGCCCTAGCCTGGCCCTCGCCTTCCTGCACAGCTCCGCTCAATTCTCAATTCCCTTCACTGCTCAGTCTGGGACTTCTCCCATAGACAACGATTTCTCCAGTAGATTTTTGACCGGACCAATCAGAGAACAGAAGGGGCGGAGTTTTTGGCCCCTAACCCACGCCCCCACCTGTCCCAGCGCGTAGCCAGCGAGCATTCGCATGTTCTCATTCAAAGCGATGCAAAGCGATGCAGGACTGTTTTATATGTGACACAAATGTGTTAAATTCCCCTTCTTAATCCCTTATCTGGAGTTTTCTTTTGTTTTTTTGGCCAAAAGTCAAGTGATCGCTCCCTCCTCCTCTCTCTCCGCTGAGTGCAAAGAATAAGGAAATGACTGAGGTTGTCACGAGAGAATTAAACTAGGGTTTTACGTTGCTGCCCGAGTCCCTGCATATTTTCTGGTCTTCTGGTGTGCTGGACCAGCGCTACATGGTTTTATTTTATTTTATTAGAACGTTTTATTAACATATAAACACAGAATATGCAGCGGCAGCGAGAGACTGCAGCAGGAGGCGGAGCTGAAGTCAAGTTCGGCAGAGCACAGAGGGGGAGGGAGCAGAATGCTTTCCCTGTTCAAAATTTTTCTAAGATCCAATGGTTTTGTTCCTCAGGCAGAGGCCACGCCTCCAGCAAGAATTGTTTCTCTATGGAGAAAGTCCAGACCCTAGTACGAAGCGAAGTGAAGAACAAGGGTCTGGTTTTAACCAGGCTAGTTTAGCCCTAGCTCTACTGCTGTCTCTGTTCCTGTAAACTTGATTGTCATGAGCCATATCTTAAGTTTGTTACAAATCTCGGGATGATTTTAGAATCTGACTTTAAGTTTAATAAACAGATAAACTCTGTTCTACAAATAAGCTTCTTCCAGTTAAGGCATATAGCTAAGCTTAAGTCCATGTTGACCAGATCTGACTTTGAAAAAAAGTGTCCATGCATTGATTACTACCTGATTAGACGACTGTAACACGCTCTACGTTGGGGTCAGTCAGGTGTCTCTCTCACGTCTCCAGCATGTCAGAAATTCTGCAGCTCAGCTCTTAATAGGATCTTGTAGGTTTGAGCACATTTCACCAGTTTTATACTTCCTTCACTGGCTCCCTGTATGAATCAGGTTTGATTTTAAAATTCTCCTGCTGACCTTTAATTACCTAAATGGTCTTGAATCCTCATACTTCTTAGAGATACTTCTACTTTATGTTCCTTCTCAGGTGCTAAGATCATCTGACCAGCTGCTTTTGGCTGTTCCAAAAACCAGGTTGAAGCTCAGAGGAAATTGGGCTTTTCCAGTCCTTGGCCCTAAATTTTGGAACAATCTGTCCCTCAACAGGAGACAGACCACTTCACTTTGTGTTTTTAAATCTCTTTTAAAAGAAAGATTTTCAGAATCTGTTGGAATCCTGGCAAAAACCAATGCAGATTTGTTCCTGTCTTTGATTTTATACATCTACCTTATAATGTTTTGCTAGTTTTTTGATACTTTGTTAAAAAAAAAAAAGTATTTCTCTCTTTTGTTTTTTTCTCTCTTTTGTTTTCTATTGTTTATTGTTTATTGTTTAAGGAAATTCTACCATTGCTGTTCATCGTTCTTTAGTTTTAGCAGGTCGCTTTCGTAAATGAGCCCATGAGGCTCAATAAGATTTACCTGACTAAATAAAGGTTGAATTAATGAATGAAAAAAAAAAAACCACATCTCTTTTCACTGACCTTTAACACAGTTTGATTTTATTTAGTGTTTAGTGTTTTCATGTTTTTATTTTGATGCTTTTAATTACATTTTTTTGTTATTTCTTCTTTAATTACTGCCTTTGATTTTATTGTTAAGCAATTTGGTAACAGTTGCTGTTTTTAAATGTGCTTTATAAATACATTTGACTCTTCTTGACTTAATGATAATGGTTTGTTAGCTTAATTGTTATTTTTAATGTAATTTTTGGGAAAACGCTAAAGTAAAGCAGAATTAGAAAGTTATTTTCCTAAAGGTTAGAACTATGAGGCATCAAAAGTTACTGTCATAAAGGTACTGCAAGCCACCCATCCACTCATCCATCCCTCCACTTATCCATCCATCCATCCATCCATTATTGCATCCTATCTACATTTAGTTCGACTACATTTTAAAACACTGGGTAATTCTAAGCCCCCAAATAAATTTCTGACAGTTGTGTTTTTTCGTTCTTTTTTTTTTGGGGGGGGGGGGACAAAAACAAAACGACTTGATAAAACTGTTGATGAAATTGTTGTTGCTATTGTAATAAAACTTCCTCTAGTTTGTTATTTATTGTCAGTTCCTCATATTATACAATAGAAAAAATGTCTGTTTTAGTACTTTTATAGCATTTTGTTGCCCTGGGGCAAAACTCTGGTGGGGGGTGGGGGGTCACACTTTATGATCATTATATTATCAGGGATCCCCAAGCTCCTAAAAGTAAGGATGAAATATTTTTCTCTCCTAAAATAAAAATTCATGCCATAGAGGGTTAATTTTAGCAGAAGAAAACAAAAACACATAAGTAATTACTTTTTTCAAAACAATATCCTCTGATGTGTAAACTAAAGCTATGATTGTTGCCTCAGAAAAAGCAGATAGGAACCAATTAAGTAATTTAGATCCTTAATGGAGGGAATGCTCTTAAAGCTTTTGGATGAACAACAGTGGCTTTTAAAAGCTAAAGCCTCTGTTCTGTTATTTAGTGTTAATTATGGGACATGAATTTAGTGATTTATTGGTTTTAAAATTAACATATGTTTAATTAGCACATTTTTTGTGTTAGTGCTGAAGGCCGGCCTGACATGCTTTTGGTGTTGCCTTCAGGACAGTGCTTTTTAAACAGAAAAACGTACAGATCAAAGCACCCAGATGGGGATAAAGATTAAAGTGGGGGGGAGATTCTGCAAGTAGCTGAGGAAATATGTTGGGAGAAACTCCCCTTTCCCCTGATACGGCAGAAATGTGCAGATAAAAGAGACTTCAGAAGTGACAGTGTGGGTGGGAGGAATAAAAGTGGAAAAAACTGCTGTGGTTGCTTTGGGGGAAAATGTGACATTGCTTTTGCTGTCATAATTATAGCTTGTCAGTCAAATAACAGTCTTGACAAAAGGAAGCCTTGGCCTGTTTTTGTTTACAGCTTGGAAAACGAGTTTCATTCAAAACACCCATGTTAAAAATAAGAACCCCAAATGTCAGGACAGAGACAAAAGGTAATAGCTTAGGGTGACTCTTACCTGGAGTCAGGAGGGAACAGGTAGAGCGACCATGTATCTCTCTGTCGACACCAATCAGGCTGTTTTTTTTCCAGCCATCGTAATATTCTGGCAAATCGATTCTGCGTGACCAAAAAAAGCACAATTATAGACAAACTGAAGGTGTACTCCTGCTTGTTGCATTATCAGCGTAACTACAGTCCAGATTAGTTAAAAACGTTCAATTTTATTTGAGGGCACTAGAAAAAAATCATGAGTACTAAAAAAGGCCAAATATTTTATAATAAATTAGAAGCAGTAAGTGAATTTTGCATCCAATATTGCTTCTTTAAGAAAATAAGAATAAGCCGGACGCTGCAATTCAAATATACTTTAACTGATTACCGTAATTTCCAGGCTATAAACTGCTACTTTTTTTCCAAAACAGGCTTTGAACCCTGTGGCTTATACGATGCTGCAGCTAATTTATGGATTTTTTATTTTATTTTTTTGGACAGGTGAACGAGCTTCATGTTGCCACAAACATTTAGACTCGTCACACCTTGGTGCTCACATAAATGCCCATTACACACCTCTCTTGTGGGGTGGGTCCTCATGACTCAATGAGATTACCCGTTTAAATAAAGGTTGAAAAAAAAAAATAATTCTGACCATTGAAATTACTGAACAGGTCACAATGGACCAATGAAATGGGGAGGAGAGGGGAGAATGGTGATGGGGGTGGATCCCCTGCATGCACAGAGCATGTGAGTCACATGCTCACAGAGCACCACTTTTTGCTCCGCTGAGCAGGACAGCTTGAATATATCAATATATATATATATATATATATATATATATATATATATATATATATATATATATATATATATATATATATATAGTCAGAGTCAGAGAGTCTTTATTGTCATTTGCACCGCATGTGGTACATGTGATGAAAACGAGATTATGTACACGGGGTCCCAGTTACATCCAACAACAAATGCAAGAGAAAAACAGTAATAACATCTAGAATTAACTAAGAAAAACATCAACTAGTAATACACTAAGCCTAATATAGTGGGAATAAACAGCAGCACGAACATGAGTTTGTATGAGCAGATGGTCACAGATGAACACAGATGAACACAGATGAACACAGATGAACACAGATGAACACAGCAACAAGAAAACAGATCAGCATCAGCACAATGTGATATTTTGCAGTGTTTATTTTTTATTTTATTTTTATTTATTCATGAGTCTAACAGCCTCAGGGTAGAAGCTGTTCCTCAGTCTAGTGGTTCTACACTTGATGCTCCTCAACCTCCGTCCTGAGGGGAGTGGGGCAAAGAGTGAGTGTGCTGGGTGAGTGAGGTCTTTCATGATGCAGGTGGCTCTTTTCCTGCATCTAGAGGTGTAAATGTCTGTGATGGTGGGGAGACTGACTCCAACAGACTTCTGTGCAGCCTTCACCACTCTCTGTAGAGCTTTCCTCTCTTCAACTGTGCAGCCTCCATGCCACACGTTGATGCTGGAGCACAGGATGCTCTCCACTGCACACCTGNATATATATATATATATATATATATATATATATAGAGTCAGAGTCAGAGAGTCTTTATTGTCATTTGCACCGCATGTGGTACATGTGATGAAAACGAGATTATGTACACGGGGTCCCAGTTACATCCAACAACAAATGCAAGAGAAAAACAGTAATAACATCTAGAATTAACTAAGAAAAACATCAACTAGTAATACACTAAGCCTAATATAGTGGGAATAAACAGCAGCACGAACATGAGTTTGTATGAGCAGATGGTCACAGATGAACACAGATGAACACAGATGAACACAGATGAACACAGATGAACACAGCAACAAGAAAACAGATCAGCATCAGCACAATGTGATATTTTGCAGTGTTTATTTTTTATTTTATTTTTATTTATTCATGAGTCTAACAGCCTCAGGGTAGAAGCTGTTCCTCAGTCTAGTGGTTCTACATTTGATGCTCCTCAACCTCCGTCCTGAGGGGAGTGGGGCAAAGAGTGAGTGTGCTGGGTGAGTGAGGTCTTTCATGATGCAGGTGGCTCTTTTCCTGCATCTGGAGGTGTAAATGTCTGTGATGGTGGGGAGACTGACTCCAACAGACTTCTGTGCAGCCTTCACCACTCTCTGTAGAGCTTTCCTCTCTTCAACTGTGCAGCCTCCATGCCACACGTTGATGCTGGAGCACAGGATGCTCTCCACTGCACACCTGTAGAACGAGGTGAGAACTGGGCTGCTCAGACCAGCACGTCTCAGCCGTCTGAGGAAGTAGAGTCTCTGATGACCTTTCTTGATCAGGCTGGTGGTGTTGTTGCTCCAGCTGAGGTTATCATTCATGTGTACACCCAAGTATTTGTAGCTGGAGACCACTTCCACTGCAGACCCACCTATTTTCAGTGGGGCGTGGGTGTGTTTATTCCTTCTGAAGTCCACAATCATCTCCTTTGTCTTCTTCACATTCATGTGAAGATTATTCTCTTTGCACCAGCTCTCCAGGTGTTCCACCTCCTGTCTGTAGCTGGACTCATCATTGTTTGTGATGCATCCCACCACCGCTGTATCATCTGCAAACTTAACAATATGACAGCCTGGAAGTGTGGCTGTACAATCATATGTGAGCAGAGTGAACAGAAGGGGGCTCAGCACACATCCTTGAGGAGAGCCAGTGCTGAGGGTTATGGTGGAGGAGGAGAAGTTGTGGATCTTCACGGACTGTGGTCTGTCTGTTAAGAAGTCTAGTACCCAGTTACAAATTGAGGGGCTTAGTCCAAGTGTAGATAGTTTGTCTATCAGAGTTTGGGGGATCATGGTGTTGAAGGCAGATGTGAAGTCCACGAAGAGCAGACGCACGTATGAGTCCTTCTGATCCAGGTGGGTGAGAGCAGTGTGGACCACGGAAGAAATGGCGTCCTCTGTTGATCGGTTCTCGCGGTATGCATATTGATGAGGGTCCTCGTTGATGTTGACGGTTGCCTTGATGTGGGTCATGACCAGTTTCTCAAAACATTTAGCGACTACCGGGGTGAGGGCCACTGGTCTATAGTCATTCAGACCAGTCACTGTGGAGCTCTTTGGGACTGGGATGATGGTCGCGGTCTTCAGGCAGGTGGGAACTGACTCCAGTGCAAGTGAGGTGGTGAAGATGTCAGCCAGCACCTCACAGAGCTGGTCCGCACATTCCTTCAGAACTTTCCCTGGGATGTTGTCTGGTCCGGTTGCTTTATGAGGATTAATCTTTCTGAGACTGCCTCTCACTTCTGCTGCGGTCACTCTGAGATGCTCTTCATCTGGTGATGAGGTGAGTCTGGTGCTAGCTGGTCTGTTTGGATCATCAAAACGTGCATAAAACTTATTGAGGGCATCAGGCAGAGATGGGTCCTTGGGACATTGTTTGTTCTTGCCTTTGTAATCTGTTATGCATTTAATACCCTTCCACATGCTCCGTGGGTCTTGTGAGGTGAACTGTCCCTCGATCCTCTGTGCATACGTGGCCTTGGCCTTCTTAATGCCATCCACCAGTTCTTTCCTGCTCTTTCTCAGCTCCTCTTTATCTCCGGACTTGAATGCAGTGTCCCTGGCTGCTAGCAAGGCGTGAACTTCTTTATTTAACCAGGGTTTTTGGTTCGGGTAAGATTTAACATATTTTTTTATGGATACATTTTCAGAGCATGTACTGATGTAGCCCAGGACTGAGGAAGCATAGAGTTCCAGGTCAACTGAGCTCCCTTCAGTAGCTGCTTCTCTGAAAACAGACCAGTTTGTCTTCTCAAAACAGTCTCTCAACATGGGGGAACTATCTTGAGGCCAGATTCTTATCTCTCTTTGTTCCGGCTTGGAGCGCCTGAGTGGGGGGAGTTGTCTTGGGGCCAGGATCAAAGAGCCGTGATCGGAAGCTCCGAGCGCTGGGCGTGTCTTCGCCGTGTACGCCCCCTTTACATTAGTGTAGACTTGGTCAAGCGTTTTATCTCCTCTCGTTGCTGTGAAGACGTGCTTATTGAAGGCTGGGAGGGAGACTTGAAGATCTACGTGATTGACGTCTCCGCAAACAATGAAGAGCCCCTCAGGATATTTACACTGCAGCGAGGTGAGTAAGTCGTGAATTTCTCCCTGGGCGTCATTAGCATTAGCATCGGGTGCTATGTAAATAACTGATATTAAAATCACAGCATGGTCGCGGGGAAGATAATGCGGCCGACATCTTACTGTGATCAACTCGACGGCAGCTGAACAAATTCTTTTGATCACAGAACAGTTCGTGCACCAATCTTTGTTCACGTAAATACACACACCACCGCCTCGTGTTTTCCCCGTAGTCTCGGTGCACCGGTCTGTTCTGAAAAAGAGTCTGTTATCCAGCTCATAAACAGAGTCCGGTGTATCCTCAGAGATCCACGTTTCCGTGAGGCAGAGCACGGAGCACCTTCTCATCTCCTCCGACGTGGTCACTCTCAAACGAAGTAGATCCATTTTGTTGTCCAGCGAGCGGACGTTAGACAGAAAAAGAGCCGGCATCGGGGGTCTACCGGTTTTAGCGTCTGCCCGGAGTCTCGTCATAATTCCTGCTCGGCAACCCCTCTTCTTTCCTCGGGAGCACCTCTTCCTTTTCTTTCCCCTGGAGCGCGTCTGCTTCCAGAAGGATGTTCTTAACAGCTCCAATCTTCCGAGCTCTGATTTGAGTTCGTTGCTGATTTCAGCTGTGCCCTGTGGTAAATCCGCTCCGATTCTTAACAGTTCAGTTCGGCTGTAATTCACCCGCAAAAAACGCGCAGAGTCAGGTACAAAAACATTATTAAAATTACTAAAAACTAGGGATATTTTTATATTAAATGTACATTAACAAGCAGGATCAATGTTAGTGATGTAGGTGACTGCACGGGGCGAGGCGGGGCCGGGGCCACTGCTGAAATGGGACCCCCAGGCATTTACCTACATGGTAGAGCCGAGTCTGTTCTCAGCTCTGCCCCCCTCCCCCTCACACCCTTCCTCCTCTCTGCTGTTTACGGTGGGGAAAAAGGTAAAACAAGCTGCATAAGAGCTTGTAAATAAGTTTATTGGTTTTTACTGATAGATAATTAGTTATTAGCGGTACTGCAAATGCCTCATACCAGCTTTAAAGCATGGTAAGAAAAGTTTCATGATTTGTGCTTCATTTGCATTCAGAAGACTCAGGTTTCTTACAGACATTTTAATAACAGCTAAATACAAGATGATGTCATGATGTGAAAAACCTCAACTGTGAATAAGTATGTTTTCCTTTTTTACCGTGTTTCGTCTCTATGAGATCACAAATCAAACAAAAATATGGTCATACCCACCTATATTAAACACAAAAACAAGACTATGTTGTAAAGAAAAGACTGAGTTCACATCCAACAAGTATTCTTAGTTATTAACAAATATATTCAAGTGAATAAAATTCACATTCATAAATGTTCTAATCAAAGGTGGGCGGATGAACGCTAGGGAGCGCTAAAGCGCTATTCCGCTTACAGTGGACCTAAACTTTTTGTCAGCGTTTTTGTGAATTGACTAACTTTTATAATTCATAAGCGGATTTGTGCTATTTTTATTTAAAATGCAGTACCGCTAATAACTAATTATCTATCAGTAAAAACCAATAAACTTATTTACAAGCTCTTATGCTGCTTGTTTTACCTTTTTCCCCACCGTAAACAGCAGAGAGGAGGAAGGGTGTGAGGGGGAGGGGGGCAGAGCTGAGAACAGACTCGGCTCTACCATGTAGGTAAATGCCTGGGGGTCCCATTTCAGCAGTGGCCCCGGCCCCGCCTCGCCCCGTGCAGTCACCTACATCACTAACATTGATCCTGCTTGTTAATGTACATTTAACATAAAAATAATTATAGTTACGATGAAAACGATCATTAAATACGCAATAAAAAAAACGGTCGATTTCTTTATCCCCCTACTAAAAATGGACTATTCCATGTTGATGACAACTTCCGGGTCAGTCGTGAACTCGAGGGCTAGTTCTGTGGCTAGCTGTTTGTGCTGGGTACTTGGATAAATCCGCAGACAACCCCGCTGTTTCAAGCCAAATTAACGTGGCCGGATGATTTTATTGTGTGTTTTGTGATGACCATTCGACGGTGAGTCGTTATTTTCATGTATTTTAGTTACTTTTCATTAAATCTGTTGACTACCTATAGACGCTAACTCTGTGTCTGCCGGCTGGTTGTGCTGGGTTACTAATGGATAATCCGTAGAGAACCCCGCTGTTTCAAGCCAAATTAACGTGGCCGGATGATTTTATTGTGTCTTTTGTGTCGACCATTCGACGGCGAGTCGTTAGTTTAATGTATTTGGGTTACTTTATGTATAAATGCGGTGGCGACACACCCGTGTATTTGAGATTTAAACGTGGTTTTAGGGATTAAAAGATCATTCTATTTTTTGTTAATTTCGTGGCCGAATAGAATATATGTACGTAAAGTATTAAATAAATCCTTTGATTTTTGTAATTTCATCCTTTTAGGATCATTTTTGTTACTTTTCAGTTGGCAGTGTAGTGCAAATATTGATAACGCTGCCGGCTATATATAAATATATATATATATATAAATATATATATATATATATATATATATATATATATATATATATAATATATATATATATATATATATATATATATATATATATATATATATATATATATATATATATAATATAGAAATATATAAATAGCGGATTAGATTAGCTTCCACTAATTTTCATAAGACATTTGTGCTTTTGAAATTGTGGACCTAAAAAAATTAATAAGCGTTTTAGAAATTGTGGAACTA
>JBBPBX010071236.1:0-18377 GCA_038048925.1 Garcialebias charrua | reverse complement strand
AAACAAAGTGCCTTAGTGCCAAGTGCAGCTACTGTACTTTTAAAAAGTTATTATATATTACAGAAACAGCATACAGTAGTAAACAGCATTCCCTTACTTTGATTGAATAACCAAGTCACACCCATATGACATCATGTGACACCATGTCTCACATCCATCAGAAATCAGTGAAATGCATCAGAAACAAGTCACACCCATCATGAACAAGTCAAATCCATCAGAACCAAGTCACATCCATCAGGAACAAGTCAAACCCACCAGAATCAAGTCACACCCATCATGAACACATGACATCCATCTGAATCATGTTGCAAACAAACACCAGAAACAAGTGACATCATCCAGAAAGATGTTGCAAGCATCATGTTTAAAAAACAACAGTGCTAGTATGTAGTGTCCACTCCATGAACTTTAGAAATGTAGAACCAGCCAGCACAGCAACAGCATAAAAAAGAAAAGTTCCCTTACTTTGATTGAAGTGAAGGTAGTCTTTTTGGTTGTCAAAACTTGCTGGTCAAACCTGGATCAGATGGGACTTCTTATGCAGCAGTGCAACCATCAATGTGAGCATGTGAGTCCAGAAAGGCCGAGGTAAGATGTCAGTTCAGGTTAGGTGTGAGGTCCTGATGGGAGGATGCTGTAGGAGGCAGGATGATGCAGGAAGATGCAGCAGGATTCAGAGGAAAGATGTGAGTTCAGGTCAGGTGTTTGGTCCTGATGGGAGGATGCTGTAGGAGGCAGGATGATGCAGGAAGATGCAGCAGGATTCAGAGGAAATATGTGAGTTCAGGTCAGGTGTGTGGTCCTAATGTGAGGATGCTGGAGGAGGCAGGAGTTGGCAGATGACAGGAGTCACTCTTGGACACAAAACACACATGTGGAAGTTAACTTTACAGAAACATGAGACCACACACACACACAAGTTGTTAAAATGGCTCACAGTGCTGTAGAGGAAGCTTCTTTCAGCTGGAGCTGTTCAGTTGAGGAGGTCAGAGTTGTGGAGGTGTCTGACATTGGTCAGTGTGATGTGTGACATGGTTCATTGTGATGTCACTGCAGGCAGGCGACCAAGCAACGCACGGGTGGTGGTCTGGTCTGACTGTTAGGCACAAAACACACATGTGGAAGTTAACTTTACAGAAACACGAGACCACACACACACACAAGTTGTTAAAATGGCTCACAGTGCTGTGTGATGCGCAGACGGTCTGCCTTGATGGTGCTCACGGTAGAACTGACCTAAAATAAACTTAACATTTTATTAACTAACAGACGCTGCTTTATGCGCTGCAAGCTTATAACGGTGGACTTCGTAGGTGCAGCTACTGTACTGAACACTCGCCAAAATGCGCTCACGTTACTAAAATAAAAATAACTTTTTATTAACTAACAAACGTAGCGCTTATTACCGTGCGCTGCATGCTTATAACGGTTGACTTCGTCAGCGCAGCTGCTGTACTGAACACTCGCCAAAATGCGCTCACGCTACTAAAATAAAAATAACTTTTTATTAACTAACAGACGTAGTGTTTATTACCGTGCGCTACATGCTTGTGTGCATATGTGTCCATATGTGCTCTTTGTTGTCGTCTCATCTGATCTGTGGCCGCATGTCTTGGACACTTGAGTGAAGAGAGGGGCGGAGCTGTCAACTGACCACTACCTGGTGATAAGTTGGCTCCGATGGTGGGGGAGGATGCTGGTCAGACCTGGCAGACCCAAACGTATTGTGAGGGTCTTGGCTCCGATGGTGGGGGAGGATGCTGGTCAGACCTGGCAGACCCAAACGTATTGTGAGGGTCTGCTGGGAACATCTGACAGAGTCTCCCGTAAGACGGAGCTTTAACTCACTTTAACACTTTTACTATTTTATGCTTATGTTTATTAAATGTTTTAGTGTTTAGTGTTTAGATGGTTACTGTTGCACCGAGGGACTGAGAGAAACGCAATTTCGGTCCTGTGTATGTCCTGTACATATTGCAGTTCTGACAATAAAGTTGACTTTGACTTTGCGTTTGAACTCCCAACTCCGAGAAAGATTTGAACACGTTCCAAGGGAGACGGGGGGCATTGAGTCCGAGTGGGCCATGTTCCACGCCTCTATTCTCGAGGCAGCTTATCGGAGCTGTGGCCACAAGGTTGTTGGTGCCTGTCGTGTTGGCAACCCTCAAACCCGGTGGTGGACACCGGCCGTGAGGGATGCTCTCAGGCTGAAGAAGAAGTCCTATTGGGCCTTTTTGGCCTGTGGGACCCCGGAAGCAGCTGATAGGTACCAGCAGTCCAAACGGCATGCAGCTCGGGTGGTTGCTGAGGCAAAAACTCGGGCGTGGGAGGAGTTCGGAGAGGCCATGGAGAATGACTTCCGTACGGCTTCGAGACGATTCTGGTCCACCATCCGGCGTCTCAGGGGGGAAAGCGGTACGCGACCAACACCATTTATAGTGGGGGTGGCGTGCTGTTGACCTCAACTCGGGATGTTGTGAGTCGGTGGGCGGAATACTTCGAAGACCTCCTCAATCCTACTGGCACGTCTTCCACTGAGGAAGCGGAGCCTGGGGACTTTGGGTCGGGCTCTCCAATCTCTGGTGCTGAGGTCACCGAGGTGGTTAAAAAGCTCTGCAATGGCAGGGCCCCAGGGGTGGATGAGATTCGCCCAGAGTTCCTTAGGGCTCTGGGTGTTGTGGGGTTGTGTTGGCTTACGCGACTCTGCAATATCACGTGGGCATCAAGGGCAGTTCCCTTGGATTGGCAGACTGGGGTGGTGGTTCCCCTATTCAAAAAGGGGGACCATAGGGTGTGTTCCAACTATAGGGGGGATCACACTCTTAATAATAATAATAATGTCACATTTTTGTCATCTGTGTATGTTTCCATACAAGACGAAATTTGACTCTGCATTTAACCCAATCACCACCAGGTGGGGCAGTGGGCAGCTATAGAAAGCGCGCCGGGGAGCAATTGGGATGAGGTGTGTTGCTCAAACACACCACAAGTTATGCCGTGACTGGGGTTCGAACCTAAGCCTCCCTGGTAAGGTCTATTCAGGGGTTCTGGAGAGGAGGGTCAGTCGGATAGTCGAACCTTGTATTCAGGAGGAGCAATGTGGTTTTTGTCCTGGTCATGGAACACTGGACCAGCTCTACACGCTCAGCAGGGTCCTGGAGGGTGCATGTAGGGATACAGCACTCTCATGTCCGTATGGGATGTGGGCCTCTCCACATCTCTCTGAAACTCTCAGTGTTACACCTTCTTGAAGCTCTCAAGGAGACAAGTGGACACTATTTTTGTTACAATTATTTTGAATTAATGGACACCAATCAATCAGAAATAACTCTCTTTAATGTGTGTTAATTCAGAATTGATCAACAGTATATTTTTGTCATTTAATGATGATCTGTTACTTGCATGAGTTTGACCTTCTGCTGGTTTTATTTCTGCAGAACAAGCAGGCTCTGAATCTAAGGCACGAGTCAGGGTAAAACTGTTACTTCCTTCTTTGTGTTGTCTGTGAAGTTAGCCATAATATTCTCTGTGCTCACAAGCGGCCATCTGGCCGATTCTATAAACAAGTTTTCCTACTGTCCTTCAGAGACCTTCTGCCTATGGGATGAAAAATCCATCCGTTATTTTGTTAAACCAACCAATAAGCCATTCAGGAGGTGGCAAACTCCACCCTCCATATAAAGTCTTACTTCCGTTTTGATTTTAGTGTCGAAGGGAAGAACTTGCTAACAACTGTTTGTTTTTCCTCTGGAAAAAGCTGGAAACGTTCTGGTCATTGTGTCAATTAGACCTACGTTCTCAGCCGGAGTTACAGTAAAGCTTACTGTAACTCATTCACTCATTTTCTGAAAGAATTTGTTTTCTGGTAGTTTTATTTTGAAAGTTCAGCCAGTAGCTGGCTATGTTCCTGCCGGGAGAAGCGCTCTTTTTGCTCGTCTGAATCAGCACACACGCGCGGAAGTCATTTGGACGTGAACTGGACAACACAGTCCGTTAGTGTCCACAAAACTTCAACTCTTATCTCCAGAGACGTTTGTCAACAGGTAACGAGGCGTTGATTGTGTTCTGAACGTGTGAAAAGCCCAGCTGAACCCCTGTGGGAAAGTGCCACCCTGTCTGCTCAAAATAATTAACTTCCTTTAAACTTAGCTTTCATTTCTATTTTCTTCCTCCTTATTCTTATTTTCTTAAGCCATTAATCTGTCAAGTAAATGTGCCAACAGAAAAGTTTCTGTCTGTTTGATTTTAATTTGAATTCTTGTCAACGTAGTTTAGTAGATCAGAGCTAATATCGATACAAATGTTTAATGTACTTTTATGATTATTTCAATAAAAGGTCTATTTTCTGGTGGACCAACATAAATTGAAGTCTCTCGTGAAATTACATTTCTGGCTAATCACTTTAAAGCAATTTAATACCGGAAAAAGGGTGAACTCGCAAATGAATTTGGGTCAGATCAAGTCTGCTCCAACTTCTCTAAAATATAGGTAAGTCATTAAACTGACCAATAAGTCCTATATTATTACAATAATGGTGGCCCCGTAAGTGTTTAAATACCTTACCGCCCAATATTATTACATTTGGTGGCTCGTCCGCATCCCTGAAACGGTTATTAGGTTGTGTTTTGTGTAGTCTATTGTCACAGTATTGTTGGCATAGTTTTTATCCTGTTTTGGACTTATAGAATAGTTCTGGCTGGTCAGTGTCACAGAGATTGCTAATCGTGGCATTGTCTGGTGCGTTTCCCGTTAGAATTATTTTTTCTTTCACATTTCAACGTATGTTTGAAGCTGCGGATGAATGAATGTCTGTGCCTGTGAGACGTTGCATAACGTTTAAAGCTGCATGCATTTTTTCATTTTGTGACCGCCGTGTCACGACTCTGCTTCATTTTATTACATCTGCGGATTACTATTGTGAGACTGTTTCACACATTTGCTGCTCCATTGTTCCTATTCTGTTACAACGTGTGTGTTGAGGTTCGGGTGAGACCCACCCAGCTTTGGACCAGGATCCGGTTCCGATTGACGTGAAGTCCGTTGTTGTACACAGTTAGCGTGCTGCTTTCTCTGGAAGGCGTGGGAGCTAGCCTGAATGTGATTGGGCTCGTTAACAGACTTTTCTGTGGTGTATTATACGTTTCTTTTGTGATAAAAGTGTCCAGAACTTTGGGTCGAGCTAACGTTAGCGGTACCGAGGCATTCGGCTGCAAAAGCGCTGTGATTGGTCCATTGTGTGTCGTGTTAAAAAAAGTTGGTTCTGTAGACTGCTGGTGGTCAGATATTCATTTTTGCACACATTTCTGACAGTTTATCTGTGTTGTTCGTTTCTATGCACATGATATCGTCGAAGACTGGCTTCACCGCGGTGTTTTGCGATATTTATAAGTGTTTTAGAACGTTGAAAAGTCCGTTCCACGCTAAAGTTCCACCGACCTCGGGGTCCGTGAACGCACCGCTCGAACGGCACGTCACACGAGAGTGACGTATGGTTTAGAAGACTCCATTACCCATGAACACTTGGGTTTAGAACTACATGTTCTGTCTTCACTGTGATTGGTCGATTACGCTGTAAGTGTTGACGCTTGCGAAGTGGTGGAGGAGTCCACTCCTCGTCAACTTTCACTTCAGTAAACCTGCTCTTACAAGCTTCAGGCTTGTTCGTCCGTTACTATCTTTGAAAAGACTGTTTCATCGTGGTGTTTTTGAGATTTTAGTGGGTGTAAGAGTCAGTTGTTCTAAGACTACCGATCGCCATGTGACCAGGTCACGTGACACCGGCAGTTGCAACTGCTTTATGGGGACCGACCGCTTTCTTTTAAAAGTAGTTTAAAGATTCACAGTCCAACCGATGTTACTCACATCGTTTAATCTTTTGTGAGACTTGGGTTCTAGAGTTTTGTCATGTAAATGCTTTAGATCTTTCTGATTGATGCTTTTGATCCGTTGTTGGACGTCTGTGAATGTTAGCAGCTGCGGCTGCGCTCACAGGTGACAACAGCGCCTCTATAGCGGTCAGATAGCGAAATTGCAGTCGCTATGATAAACTCATTTCCAACGCTGTACCCCCACCTGCTGGTTGCATCTAAGGAGACAGTTTTGATACAATTCTGTCTATCATGTCAGCTTTCCTGTTTTTAATAGAGTACAGTTGACGTCCAGACTCACAGCATCCTTTCATTTGATTTTCACATATAATCAAATGTTGATGGCAGATCAGTTACACAGAATTGATACAGACATGTCTGCTTTTTGATAAAACTTGACACTTTTATCATAAATTCTGCGCAAAACAAGCTGTCTGTCCCAGTTTATTTTAAACTGCAAGTTTAAAATAACACACATGAGGCATCTTTTGTCTTGATTTTCACTAAAATCACACAACGATAGCCGATTTTGTTTGATCTTGTCACAGGTCGACAAATTAATAAAAATCATTGATTTTTATTTCATTTAACATCTTGGATGTTTTCTGAGCAGCTCGACACCTTGCATCTGAATCTGATCACTTTTGTGTGCGTTGGTGTGATTAAACAGCAATCAGATTGGGTTAGTTAGTAACTGTTGTTTCATTATAAGTTCTAGATAAGGTTAACACTGCCTAAAGGTATTTAACTTTACAATTCATTGGGGTAATTCCTGAGATAAGGTACCTGTGAATGATAGACTTATTGAACACAGTGAAGCACAAACCTGGAGGCTGGTTGGTTTTGATTTACTCCAAGCTACATAAATGGTGATGATTTATTTGCACGCTGCGAAATAAGATCCATTTTACTTGATTTTTCACAGAAAACCAGTACAAAGATGGACGTTAGAACAGGTGCCTCAACTGAGGGGGCCTCCTCTTCTATCAAACCTAGATGGATGCGTTGGGGCAGTGTGTCTCCTGCCCGTGCTTATCGCAAAGTGGGAGAATCTGCTTCATCGTATGCTAATTACTTAGCTGCGGTGGACGTCCATCAGGATAAGTGGGAACATCCCCTGTCGTTCTACGACAGGCTGATCTCTGTCTACTCCGGTGGCAAAACTGTCCCTGGATTAGAGGAAGATGAGGAGTTTAAAAATCTTTTCATTACGAATCTTATGCCTTTTCAACGGAAATGTGTTCGTTTCAAGGTTGATTGCAAAAATGATACCATGGAAATGATAAAACAATACGCTGCGACGGTTTTTGAGGCAGAGATACAACCTAGAATACCATCAGAGGTTTGTCCAGGTCAAAAGGTCACATCCCACTCGCAGACAATAGAAGAGGTTCCCTCTCCTACAGAGTGCGAGAGTAAACAGGATTGTCATGATAACAAACAACAGAATAGTGCTACAAGCTGGAACAGTGACTCAGATCGGTTCACAGGGAGTTCTGCTCCTCCTGCACCTCAGGTTGAAAACCCTGAGATGAGCATAGAACCACACAAGGTAGGTGTTCGCTCTCTAGGTGAACCAAGATGGTTCAGATCGAGCCAAAAGAGTTCTCACCTAGGTCTCACAGTGGATGAACTTCGAGATAAGTTGATGTCTGGGCGCCGTGACCCATTGCAAAATGGTCGGTCCTAACAGGTAACCCCGAGAAGTGGCCCTCCTGCCCCTGCACCTCGAACTGCACAGTTTGAGACATGCAAAGAGTCACACAAGCTCCAGATTAAGGAAACGACGCCTCCGCGCTCGGAAGAGACTGAGGTAGTAAGTTGTTTGTCAAATGATTTGAATGTTACAGTGGTTGACCAAGCTGACACAACATGTGACGTTGTCCTTGATGATAACACAAACAACGTTGTTCAACCTGACGAAGCGACGCGCAGCACTGCCTTTTGCAACAACTCAGTGCACACAGTTGACAACAACGTCAATGTTGCCAAAGATGCTGATTTTCACGGCAAACAAATTGCTGACGGCCAAAAGCATCCTGAGGGTCATGATGCTGACAGCCAACATGATGCTGACAGCAACGAAGTTTGCACAGACGGAGGTACTCGTAAACAGAAGCGTGTGCTTAAACCTAGACGGTTTCTGTGTAACTTTATGAGAATGGGGCCCGCTAAGAAAGCTTACCTGCCGCTCAGACTGGAAAGGGTCCTTGCGCGAGAAGCACTTCTGGATGGCGGCTCAGACGTGTCTGTCATGTCAGCCGAGCTGTTTGAGAGGCTACGGACCGCCGCTAACGGTGTTGACAGGCAAATACCCATCGTGCCTTGTGCTTTTGAGCTACGGGGTCCCACAGAGATGGGGACAGCCCTGACAGCTATAGCCATGGTTCACATGCAGATTGGCAAAATGTCACTATACCACCCGGTGTATGTGTCTGAACTTGACTCACTCCAGACTCCATTTTTGGTTGGCCAAGATTTTATAAATAGCTTTGAAGCGATTATAAATTATGGCAATCAGACAATGTGGGCCATAGTGAGCAGTCCACTGCCAATCGAGGTGCCTTCCCAAGGTCAGGACACTGACTGTCTAACAACAGGTACCGCAGAAGTCACAAAGGAATCCCCAACCGAGACCACAAACCCGGTAAGTGAACCTTCATATACAGGTGAGACAGAGGAGACTCAACAATTGGACCAGACTCTGGCCCATCACGAGAACCTCCTCTGCGAGCTGACACCTTCAGCACTCACTGAACACTACCTACCACAGGTAGAAGACGTGTGGAGATCCAAGGATCCCACACCAAAGACGCTGTACTGTCCTGTGGGACAGGTAATTCGGCAAACAGCCAAGCTTTCAGTGAAGTCTTGGTTCAAGGACATCTGAGTCCAGAGAGTGACAGTCTACCACACGCTGACAGTCACTTGGACTTCATGATTACAGATTTTGAGGACCCCTCCTCAAACAAAAGGGAGGCGAACTCACACTTCCTACCATGGGTAGAGGAAGGTGTGGAGATCCAAGGGTCCCACGCCGAGGACGCTGTACTGTCCTCTGGGACAGGTAATTCAGCTATCAGCCAAGCTTTTGATGAAACCTTGGTTCAAGAGCATTTGAGTCTAGAACTACTCAGAGATGACATAGTTCTTACAGACTCAAAGAGTGCCTCTTCAGTCATGAAGTGGGAAAACACATCACAACGACAGTGACCCGTCGCAGTCTGACCAATCAGACATACTTGCGACTGCGCCGACAGTTGTGACACGCCTGAATTACGCGGAAAGAGGTAAACGTACAGAGGTACGTTGGCCGAAACCTATAAGGTTCCTGTACAAAGCTCCCAATAAACTGCGCAAACAGCTTAAACTAAACAAAGGCATCCTAACTCGTGCCCATGGACGGACGTCCACACCTGTGTGCGTGGTCCCTCATGACCACAGGGGGGTGAGGTTAGGTCATGCCCATGTCAAGGACAAAGATTTCAATAACCCCACAAATGACAAAGTTCTCGCAAACTCACAGACTTCATGGGAAAATAAGGTCGTCCAAGCACAGGATAGTAAATAAAGTGCTGGTGAAGATTCTCAGTCGTCCAGGACATGATGAAATCAAAAAAGGCGTTCAATACAGGATCAACTGGACTTTATTTGTTGCAGAAAACGTTTCGACTTCTGTCCAGAAGTCTTTTTCAATTCTGAATGGAAGCTGTGAGAACGAGAAGTTTTATACAGGCTTACAAGTCACGCACCAACATATGAAATTGGAAACTGAAATAACACCACAAATTAACTAACATGCCCATTCTATTTAAATTGACAAAACGACACATCCCAGCTTAACAAAGGGGGTTTGTAACACATACATGTAAATTGAAAGATCACACCTTAACAGTAGGAGGTTCCCTTGAGGTCTCTGTTAGAAGACACAAAACTGTATGTAAATTGACAAACAACACCTCCCAAACAACAACAGAGGCTACTCAGAGAACTTTGTTAGTCTAATTTACAGACAAGGCATCCCTGCTCCCATCCGGTGTAAAACGTTTCGGAATCAAATCCAAAACTGAGTTATAGGTCTTAGACAGTTTCAGTTTCCAATTTCATATGTTGGTGCGTGACTTGTAAGCCTGTATAAAACTTCTCGTTCTCACAGCTTCCATTCAGAATTGACAAAGACTTCTGGACAGAAGTCGAAACGTTTTCTGCAACAAATAAAGTCCAGTTGATCCTGTATTGAACGCCTTTTTTGATAGTAAATAAACTAAACAGTTTAAACTATACTAGTTGCGAAAAGAAACCGTTCCAACTAGAACTTAGAAACGCTAAGCATAAAACCCACAACAAAAACTAACCTTAACAACTGTTTAAATCTGCAGGATTTAATTGACATCGGTTATAAAGCTAAGAACTGTTTTTCTTGTGTGTGACACGTTGGAATCTGACGACCAGAGTGAGTTTGACGTAGTGAAACGTTGTTTTTAGTTGCTTGATTGCTACTTTTGTTGTTATTGAAGTTGTTATTGTTTTCTGAACACTCCCAGCCAAAAGAGGTTTTGATTAATGTTAGTTGAAGACTTAAATGGATTTAACTATGCCAACATGCTGTTCATTTTGTTAAAGATCTCAATCTTTGAAGAGTCATTGTAGATTAATACTACTTAAGGTACTATAATCTACACTGATCTCCCAATCATTTAGATAGAACCGATTCGATCGTTTCTATTCTAGATCTATTCATTTTGATGAGTCTCGCCATAGACTTCAAAATTTATAGGGAATACCAAATCTTGCGTCGTTCGTCTAAAAGACAACAGACATTTAGACCAAACTAGTTTCATTTTTTATTTTAGTTTAACCTAAACTAAATAATGAATGGAGGAATAGTTTGAAAGAAGAGGCCTTCGTTACAGAAGCCCTCCACATTTCTATAGGTATAGATCCCTATATCTGATTTTTACAGCATTGATCCACCCCTTAATTGGTAATTGTAGCTGATCTAATCCATGATAGCTTACATACCAGGTGCATATAGGTAAGGCTTAATGTAGAATCCCAATCATAAGCCCACCTAAAACCACATAATTGCATGACACATTGAACCAGGGTGGCACCGACTGGAAGCCATCCAGCCTGCAACCTTCGATGTGGGGACCTGCCATCCAACGTTGGTCTTCAACCTTCATCCAAGGGCCGCCTCCTCTGCTTCAATCGAGGGATCCCCTCTACATGCTGATTAAAAACCATTCGTGCTGATGAAATCAATAACCCCCATCGTTGTGGAATTACCGTTGTGGATTATAAGACTTTGTTTTCCAAGGGATCACAGACTCAGTTTTCCATGGGTTAACAGACTATGTTTCCAAAGGATTGAAAGCTTACCGCAATGGGATTACCTACGAACAGTATGGAATTTCCAAAAACATTATGGGAGTATAATTTTGAACTTTTTTTTTTTTACTTTTTCCACTTGCTGGATTACATAGAGGTCAGAGACATTCGGTGGTATCCTTTCGTGTTGGAACTCATCCCCAAGGACAGGCGATGATTTCCAAAAAGGGGGACTGTAGGGATACAGCACTCTCATGTCCGTATGGGATGTGGGCCTCTCCACATCTCTCTGAAACTCTCAGTGTTACACCTTCTTGAAGCTCTCAAGGAGACAAGTGGACACTATTTTTGTTACAATTATTTTGAATTAATGGACACCAATCAATCAGAAATAACTCTCTTTAATGTGTGTTAATTCAGAATTGATCAACAGTATATTTTTGTCATTTAATGATGATCTGTTACTTGCATGAGTTTGACCTTCTGCTGGTTTTATTTCTGCAGAACAAGCAGGCTCTGAATCTAAGGCACGAGTCAGGGTAAAACTGTTACTTCCTTCTTTGTGTTGTCTGTGAAGTTAGCCATAATATTCTCTGTGCTCACAAGCGGCCATCTGGCCGATTCTATAAACAAGTTTTCCTACTGTCCTTCAGAGACCTTCTGCCTATGGGATGAAAAATCCATCCGTTATTTTGTTAAACCAACCAATAAGCCATTCAGGAGGTGGCAAACTCCACCCTCCATATAAAGTCTTACTTCCGTTTTGATTTTAGTGTCGAAGGGAAGAACTTGCTAACAACTGTTTGTTTTTCCTCTGGAAAAAGCTGGAAACGTTCTGGTCATTGTGTCAATTAGACCTACGTTCTCAGCCGGAGTTACAGTAAAGCTTACTGTAACTCATTCACTCATTTTCTGAAAGAATTTGTTTTCTGGTAGTTTTATTTTGAAAGTTCAGCCAGTAGCTGGCTCTGTTCCTGCCGGGAGAAGCACTCTTTTTGCTTGTCTGAATCAGCACACACGCGCGAAAGTCATTGGGACGTGAACTGGACAACACAGTCCGTTAGTGTCCACAAAACTTCAACTCGTATCTCCAGAGACGTTCGTCAACAGGTAACAAGGCGTTGATTGTGTTCTGAACGTGTGAAAAGCCCAGCTGAACCCGTGTGGGGAAGTGCCACCCTGTCTGCTCAAAATAATTAACTTCCTTTAAACTTAGCTTTCATTTCTATTTTCTTAAGCCATTAATCTGTCAAGTAAATGTGCCAACAGAAAAGTTTCTAACTGTCTGTTTGATTTTAATTTGAATTCTTGTCAACGTAGTTTAGTGAATCAGAGCTAATATCGATACAAATGTTTAATGTATTTTTATGATTATTTCAATAAAAGGTCTATTTTCTGGTGGACCAACGTAAATTGAAGTCTCCCGTGAAATTACATTTTGTCTAGTCACAGTCAAAGCAATTCAATACCGAAAAAAGTGTGAACTCGCGAATGAATTTGGGTCAGATCAAGTCTGCTCCAACTTCTCTAAAATATAGGTAAGTCAGTAAACTGACCAATAAGTCCTATATTATTACAATAATGGTGTCCCCGTAAGTGTTTAAATACCTTACCGCCCAATATTATTACATTTGGTGGCTCGTCCGCGTCCCTAGAACGGTTATTAGGTTGTGTTTTGTGTAGCTTACTGTCACAGTATTGTTGGCATAGTTCTTTATCCTTGTGTTTGGATTTATGAGATAATTCTGGCTGGTGAGTGTCACAGAGATTGCTGATCGCTACATTGTCTGGCTCATTTCACGTTGGCATAATCTTTCTTTCACTTTTGAACGTATGTTTTGAAGATGCGGGTGATGTTTGTGTGTCTGTGTTTGTGAGACGTTTCATGCCGTGTCGCAAACTAAAGCGTGCATTTGTCATTTTGTGACCGCCGTGTCACGACTCTGCTTCATTTTATTACATCTGCGGATTACTGTTGAAAGACTGTTTCACACATTTGCTGCTCCATTATTCCTATTCTGTTACAACGTGTGTGTTGAGGTTCGGGTGAGACCCACTCAGCTTTGGACCGGGATCCGGTTCCGATTGACGTAAAGTCCGTTGTTGTACACAGTTAGCGTGTTGCCTTCTCTGGAAGGCGTGGGGCTAGCCTGAATGTGATTGGGCTCGTTAGCAGTATTTTCTGTGGTGTATTCTGCGTTTATTTTGTGAAAGAGTGTCCAGAACTTTGGGTAGAGCTAACGTTAGCGGTACCGAGGCATTCGGCTACAGAAGCGCTGTGATTGGTCCATTATGTGTCGTGTTCAAAAAAGTTGATTCTGTAGACTGCTGGTGGTCAGATATTCATTTTTGCACACATTTCTGACAGTTTATCTGTGTTGTTCATTTCTACGCACGTGATATCGTCGAAGACTGGCTTCACCGCAGTGTTTTGCGATATTTATAGGTGTTTTAGAACGTTGAAAAGTCCGTTCCACGCTAAAGTTCGACCGACCTCGAGGTCCGTGAACGCACCGCTCGAACGGCACGTCACACGTGAGTGACGTAAGGTTTAGAAGACTCCATTACCCATGAACACTTGGGTTTAGAACTACAGGTTCTGTCTTCACTGTGATTGGTCGATTACGTTGTAAGTGGTGACGCTCCTCGTCAGCTTTCACTTCAGTAAACCTGCTCTTACAAATTTCAGGCTTGTTCGTCCGTTACTATCTTTGAAAAGACTCTTTCATCGCGGTGTTTTTGAGATTTTAGTGGGTGTAAGTCAGTTGTTCTAAGACTACCAATC
Organism: Garcialebias charrua; assembly: GCA_038048925.1. Classification (NCBI taxonomy): domain Eukaryota; kingdom Metazoa; phylum Chordata; class Actinopteri; order Cyprinodontiformes; family Rivulidae; genus Garcialebias; species Garcialebias charrua. The sequence continues at coordinate 4,391 of JBBPBX010071236.1, read as the reverse complement.
GCCATGTGACCAGGTCACGTGACACCGGCAGCTGCAACTGCTTTATGGGGACCAACCGCTTTATTTTAAACGCAGTTTAAAGATTCACAGTCCAACCGATGTTACTCACATCGTTTCGTCTTTTGTGAGACTGGGGTTCTAGAGTTTTGTCACGTAAAATCTTTAGATCTTTCTGATTGATGCTTTTGATCCGTTGTTGGACGTCTGTGAATGTTAGCAGCTGCGGCTGCGCTCACAGGTGACAACAGCGCCTCTATGGCAGTCAGCAAGAGAAATTGCAGTCGCTGTGATAAACTTATCCAGCGCTGTACCCCCACCTGCTGGTTGCATTAGAATACAGTTTTGATGCAATTCTGTCTATCATGTCAGCTTTCCTGTTTTTAATAGAGTACAGTTGACATCCAGACTCACAACATCCGTTCATTTGATTTTCACATATAATCAAATGTTGATGGCAGAACAGTTACACAGAATTAATACAGACATGTCTGCTTTTTGATAAACTTCACACTTTTATCATAAATTCTGTACAAAACAAGCTGTCTGTCCCAGTTTATTTTAAACTGCAAGTTTAAAATAACACACATGAGGCATCTTTTGTCTTGATTTTCACAAAAGTCACACAACGATAGCCAGCGTTGTTGATCTTCTCATGGGTCGACAATTTCATAGAAATCACTGATTTTTATTTCATTTAACATCTTGGATGTTTTCTGAGCCGCTCAGACACCTTGCATCTGAATCTGATCACTTGTGTGTGCGTCGGAGTGAATAAACAGCAATCAGATTGGGTTAGTTAGTAACTGTTGTTTCCATTATAAGTTCTAGATAAGGTTAACACTGCCTAAAGGTATTTAACTTTACAATTCATTGGTGTGATTCCTGAGATAAGTACCTGTGAATGATAGACTTATTGAACACAGTGAAGCACGAACCTGGAGGCTGGTTGGTTTTGATTTACTCCAGGCTACATAAATGGTGATGATTTATTTGCACGCTGCGGAATAAGATCCATTTTACTTGATTTTTCACAGAAAATCAGTACAAAGATGGACGTTCAAACAGGTGCACCAACTAAGGGAGCCTCCTCTTCTATCAAACCTAGATGGATGCGTTGGGCCGTATGTCTCCTGCCTGTGCTTAACGCAAAGTGGGAGAATCTGTTTCATCATATGCTAATTACTTAGCTTCGGTGGACGTCTATCAGGATAAGTGGGAACATCCCCTGTCGTTCTACGACAGGCTGATCTCTGTCTACTCCGGTGGCAAAACTGTCCCTGGATTAGAGGAAGATGAGGTTTAAAAATCTTTTCATTACGAATCTCATGCCTTTTCAACGGAAATGTGTTCGTTTCAAGGTTGATTGCAAAAAAGATACCATGGAAATGATAAAACTATACGTTACGACGGTTTTTGAGGCAGCGATACAACCTAGAATACCATCAGAGGTTTGTCCAGGTCAAAAGGTCACATCCCACTCGCAGACAATAGAAGAGGTTCCCTCTCCTACAGAGTGCGAGAGTAAACAGGATTGTCATGATAACAAACAACAGAATAGTGCTACAAGCTGGAACAGTGGCTCAGATCGGTTCACAGGGAGTTCTGCTTCTCCTGCACCTCAGGTTGAAAACCCTGAGATGAGCAAAGAACCACACAAGGTAGGTGTTCGCTCTCTAGGTGAACCAAGATGGTTCAGATCGAACCAAAAGAGTTCTCACCTAGGTCTCACAGTGGGTGAACTTCGAGAGAAGTTGATGTCTGGGCGCCGTGACCCTTTGAAAATGGTCGGTCCCAAACAGGTAACCCCGAGAAGCGGCCCTCCTGCCCCTGCACCTCGAGCTGCACAGTTCGAGACGTGCAAAGAGTCACACAAGCTCCAGATTAAGGAAACGACGCCTCCGCGCTCGGAAGAGACCGAGGATGTAAGTTGTTTGTCAAATGAGTTGAATGTTACAGTGGTTGACCAAGCTGACACAACGTGTGACGTTATCCTTGATGATAACACAAACAACGTTGTTCAACCTGGTGAAGCGACGTGCAGCACTTCCTTTTGCAACAACTCAGTGCACATAGTTGACAACAACAACGTCCACACTGACAAAGATGTTGACAGCAAACAGATTGCTGATGTTCAGCGTCCCGAAGGTCATGAGACAGACAGCCATCATGATGCTGACAGCAACGAAGATTGCTCAGACAGAGGTACACGTAAACAGAAGCGTGTGCTTAAACCTAGACGGTTTCTGTGCAACTTTATGAGAATGGGGCCCGCTAAGAAAGCTTACCTGCCACTCACACTGGAAGGGGTCCTCGCGCGAGAAACACTCCTGGATTGCGGCTCAGACGTGTCTGTCATGTCAGCCGAGCTGTTTGAGGAGCTACGGACCGCCGCTAACGGTGTTGACAGGCAAATACCCATCGTGACTTGTGCTTTTGAGCTACGGGGTCCCACAGAGACAGGGACAGCCCTGACAACTATAGCCATGGTTCACATGCAGATTGGCAAAATGTCACTATACCACCCGGTGTATGTGTCTGAACTTGACTCACTCCAGACTCCATTTTTGGTTGGCCAAGATTTTATAAATCGCTTTGAAGCGATTATAAATTATGGCAATCAGACAATGTGGGCCACAGTGAGCAGTCCACTGCCAATCGAGGTGCCTCCCCAAGGTCAGGACACTGACTGTCTAACAGCAGGTACCGCTGAGGTCACAAAGGAATCCCCAACCGAGACCACAAACCCGGTAAGTGAACCTTCATATACAGGTGAGACAGAGGAGACTCAACAGTTGGACCAGACTCTGGCCCATCACGAGAACCTCCTCTGCGAGCTGACACCTTCAGCACTCACTGAACACTACCTACCACAGGTAGAAGACGGTGGGGAGATCCAAGGATCCCACACCAAAGATGCTGTACTGTCCTGTGGGACAGGTAATTCGGCTATCAGCCAAGCTTTCAGTGTAATCTTGGTTCAAGGACATCTGAGTCCAGAAAGTGACAGTCTACCACACGCTGACAGTCACTTGGACATCATTGTTACAGATTTTGAGGACCCCTCCTCAAACAAAAGGGGGGCGAACTCACACTTCCTACCACAGGTAGAAAAAGGTGTGGAGATCCGAGGGTCCCACACCGAGGACGCTGTACTGTCCTCTGGGACAGGTAATTCGGCTATCAGCCAAGCTTTCGATGAAACCTTGGTTCAAGAGCATTTGAATCTAGAACTACTCAGAAATGACATAGTTCTTACAGACTCAAAGAGCACCTCTTCAGTCATGAAGTGGGAAAACACACATCACAACGACAATGATCTGTCGCAGTCTGACCCGTCAGACGCACTTGCGACTGCGCCGACAGTTGTGACACACCTGAATTACGCAGAAAGAGGTAAACGTACAGAGGTACGTTGGCCGAAACCTATAAGGTTCCTGTACAAGGCTCCCAATAAACTGCGCAAACAGCTTAAACTAAACAAAGGCATCCTAACTCGTGCCCATGGACGGACGTCCACACCCGTGTGCGTGGTCCCTCATGACCACAGGGGGGTGATGTTAGGTCATGCCCATGTCAAGGACAAAGATTTCAATAACCCCACAAACGACAAAGATCTCGCAAACTCACAGACTTCATGGGAAAATAAGGTCGTCCAAGCACAGGATAGTAAATAAACTAAACAGTTTAAACTATACTAGTTGCGAAAAGAAACCGTTCCAACTAGAACTTAGAAACGCTAAGCATAAAACCCACAACAAAAAACTAACCTTAACAACCGTTTAAATCTGCAGGATTTAATTGACATCGGTTATAAAGCTAAGAACTGTTTTTCTTGTGTGTGACACGTTGGAATCTGACGACCAGAGTGAGTTTGACGTAGTGAAACGTTGTTTTTAGTTGCTTAATTGCTACTTTTGTTGTTATTGAAGTTGTTATTGTTTTCTGAACACTCCCAGCCAAAAGAGGTTTTGATTAATGTTAGTTGAAGACTTAAATGGATTTAACTATGCCAACATGCTGTTCATTTTGTTAAAGATCTCAATCTTTGAAGAGTCATTGTAGATCAATACTACTTAAGGTACTATAATCTACACTGATCTCCCAATCATTTAGGTAGGACCGATTCGATCGTTTCTATTCTAGATCTATTCCTTTTGATGAGTCTCGCCATAGACTTCAAAATTTATAGGGAATACCAAATCTAGCGTCGTTCGTCTAAAAGACAACAAACATTTAGACCAAACTAGTTTTCATTTTTTTTTATTTTAGTTTAACCTAAACTAAATAATGAATGGAAGAATAGTTTGAAAGAAGAGGCCTTCGTTACAGAAGCCCTCCACATTTCTATAGGTATAGATCCCTATATCTGATTTTTACAGCATTGATCCACC
>JBBPBX010071235.1:0-11917 GCA_038048925.1 Garcialebias charrua | reverse complement strand
TATATATATATATATATATATTATACACACACACACACACACAAAGAGATCAGATCATGGAAGGAGAGATTAGTGCAACACCTGTATTTCATTGTTTCATATACTGTATGACAGTGATGGTGTGCTCTAAAAAGACACTGAGTACATCGAGAGGGAATGAGAATGAACTGAAGTTACAAACCAGAGAAAATATAAATTATTTTAAAGTGATCCAGAATGAAAAGGAGCACAACCTTTTGTGTATTTGATAGCAGAACAATAATTTTAACATTTCATAAACAGAAAAATTGCCACTTTTCTTGAAATCACATGGTGCTTTTCCTTCAATGTAATTCTAATGGGAGGTGGTCTTAGGTCTGTATTCAGCTCAGTCTTATAAATAGCACCTTCTCATAGTTTGCTGCTGACAGCCAAAACCAGCTGCTCACATGATTAAGGAGGACCATCAGCCTAATGATGAGATATGCTGTAGGAGTGACATACAGCTTTAAGGTGGAGGTGGGATTGCAACGAGGATCGGCTCTGAGCCCCTTCTTGTTTGCTCTGGTGATGGACCGACTAACAGATGAGGTCAGGCAGGAATCCCCATGGACTATGATGTTTGCAGATGACGTGATCTGTGGTGAGAACAGGGAACAGGTGGAAGAGAACTTGGAGAGGTGGAGGTATTCACTTGAAAGAAGAGAACTGAAATGAAGCCGTAGTAAGACAGAGTACATGTGTGAATGAAGGCCGGGGCAGAGCTCCGCGCTGGACCGAGCGCCGCGCCACGCCGTGTGAGCGCGGTGCGAGCGCCGCTGCACAAGCCTTGGAACGCTCGCGCGAACGCGCCAAGCTCAAGTTTTACGACCGCTCACGCGCGCGTGTTATCTCACAATAAACTGCCCGGTCGCGGACTGTTTTGTATGTTACACAAATGTATTAAATATCCCTTCTTCATCGCTGATCGGACTTTTCTTTTGTTTTTTTTGCCAAAAGTCAAGTGATCGCTTGAAGCGGTCACCATTCACTTCCTCCTCCGATGAGAAGGAATGAATGAACTTGTCACAAGTGAACTAAACTCATGTCCAACGTGGATGCGCCAGCTTCTAAATATTTCCTGGTGTGCTTTTCTGCTGTGTGGGCTGAAGGACCAGCGCTCCCTGTTTTAATTGTATTTTAAAAAACTTTTTATGAACATATAAACACAGAAAACCGCTGCGCAGCCCTCTGCCTTTTCTTCTCACAGACCCGACATTCTTCTCAGACCCGACCTGTCAATCAAATCAGTAGGCGTGTCAGCAAATGACCAATCAGCGACCTCAATTTGTCCCGTAGGTAAACGCGCCACCCTGCTTCTGCTCAAATGACGTCAAGTATTTGGAGCGAAAATGTTGGAGCCACACGCTGCTTCACGCTGAGCTCTGCTGTGAATCCCCCACGCGCCGCACGTGGCGCGGCGCTCGGTCCAGCGCGGAGCTCTGCCCCGGCCTTGAGAGGGAGGAACAGTGAGGCCACAAGGAGCAGAGGTCACAAAGGTGCAGGACTTCAAGTACTGTACTTGGGGTCCACTGTCCAGGAAAATGGGAAATGTGGTAAAGAGGTGAAAAACAGTCCAGGCAGGATGGAGTGGATGAAGAAAAGTTTGAAGAGTGATTTGTGACAAAAAGGTGTCAGCAAAGGTCAAAGGAAAAGCTTACAAAAGAGTAATGAGACCAGCTATATTGTATGGTCTGGAGACAGACATGGACAAAAAGACTAGAGAGATGAAGGTTGTTGCAGCATGCACGCACACGTTTGGAAGACCCGACAAGTGAAACGATTTAAATCCAGCGAATTTGAACATATTCATTTATTAAAGAAATGTTCAGCTCAGACACATCTTTGCTATAATTTTCAGCAAACAAATGTTTTTTTTAAGTGTTAATCTTATTAAATTTTAAACAGATGAAGGTTTTAGCAGCCAGCGCGCACACACGCACGTGCACGTGAAGACCGGTCAAAGCGAACCTATCAGCTATTTGACAAAACGTTCATTTTTAAAAGAAAAGTTCAGTTCAAACACACTTTTACTATAATGTCAGCAAACAAATATATTTTAAGGTGTGTATCTTGTTAAATTTTAAAGACATACAGTGCACATTAGCCTGGTTGATACCAGACCCATGTACTTCACTTCGCTTTGTACTAGGGTCTGGCATCTCTCCCATAGACAGCGATTTCTCCGTTAGATTTTTGAATGGACCAATCAGAGAACAGAAGGCAGAGTTTTGTTAGTTTAGCAAAACTACTTATCCAATATACATGTCATTGTTGGTTTTTTTTGTCTGCTTGTTTTGTATATAATGTATATAGAAATCTGTCATATCCTGTTGGTTTTGAACTGTCAACATCTGTTTACTGTGATTGTAGTTTTCTTTATTTTCTTTTTGGTAAGTGCAAATGCCTATTGCCAATGTGACGTGTGCTGCTGACCACTTGACCAGGTCACCCTTGTAAAAGAGATCTCGATCTCAATGGGCTCTACCTGGTTAAATAAAGGTGATTGATTGATTGATTGATTGATAGCCTGGCGAGGTCCAGGCTATTCAGATAAAAAGCTCAGAAACCACTCGGTGGATATTTTTTCTGCTACCAGTGTGTAATTATATGTCTCTAATTTACTGACTGTTGGCCTAGATGAAACATTTGAGATAAAATTCGATTTTTTATCATTTATTTTCGTAGCGCACCCGAGGCTGTTTGGAAAATGTCAAACCGAAACTATTTAAATCCAGCAGATTTGACCATTTCGTGAATTGATTTAGGAACTGTTAAGCTCAGGAACACTTCTGATATAACGTCAGCGGTGAAATATATTTTTTATCAGCAGAGAAATAATAGTTTACCTTGTTTTATTGAAAATTCCTTCGTGGCGGCAGCCATTTTGAATGACGACGTCAGTCGACGTCGTTCAAAACTCCGCCTTCTGCTCTCTGATTGCTCAGGAACACTTCTGATATAACGTTAGCTAAGAAATACATTTTTTATCAGCAGAGAAATAATAGTTTTTTACCTTGTTTTATTGAAAATTCCTTCGTGGCGGCAGCCATTTTGAATGACGACGTCAGTCGACGTCGTTCAAAACTCCGCCTTCTGTTCTCTGATTGGTCCGGTCAAAAATCTACCGGAGATATCCTTGTCTATGGGACAAGTCCCAGACCCAGCAGTGAAGGGAAATGAGAATTGAGCGGAGCTGCGTAGGAATGGCGAGGGCCAGGCTAAGTGCACATGCTTGACACAGCGAAACTCTTTTTTTTAATCCAGCTGATTTTCAATATCATTTAGGAATATAGCAACATTTTTCTCACCAAAAATCCAGATTATTTGTACACAAAATCCATCCAGTTATTAAATCAACACAACAATATCTTTGCTCGTGCAGCTCGCTACAGATGCAGCTTGCTAGCTCTGGCTGTACACTCTGCCTGTCCAATCAAAGCGTGAGAATACGCTGACGTTTCTGTATGACATACAGAAAACGTAAAAGTTGCAGAGAAGGCTCTGGGTGTGCCCAGAGCGTGCCCATAGACATTAGGTGTCGCAAACTCAGAATCTGATTGGTTGAAGCAACAGCTTGGTGGACAGTGCTGCAGGGCTTGCAGAATTGCCAGAGAAGGCTTTCAGGCAGATTTATTTGACCCTGGCAACAAATAGTCGCTGAAATGTGATTGGTTCAATGCTTAAATATGAAAATACACTCTGGAAGCAGCTCATCCAGGGGGGCAGCAATGAAAGGAAGTTGCCAGACCATTTGGAATTATTTAATGCGTATTCGTGGACAAAAAAAAAATTATTTAAATTTAAATTTTAAATAATTTTAGGCCTTCAGAGAAGGCTTTGCAGGCCCTGACAGACCGCCACTGACAGTATGTCTTAAAGATATAAACATCTGGATGACCCTTAATTTTCTACGCTTAAACTCAGAAAAAACTGAGGTTGTAGTTTTTGGACCTGAGAAGCTTAGGAATGAATTTTGCAGCCTTTCACTTCCTCTAGATGCCATTACTGTAATTTGGCCTCCTGTTTTCATGTAAAAAAAAAAACAAAAAAACCTTGGTGTTATATTTGATCAGGATACGTCTTTTAATCCCCATATTAAAAATGTTACCAGGACTGTTTTCAAAGTATTTGTGAAATATCATTATTATTAGAAACATCTCTCCAAAAATTATGCAGAAAACCTTGTCCATGCATTAATCATGTTTGGACATTAATTGTGTTATTGTTGCTAATACTGTAGTACTATGTGTTCAAATGTTTCTCGCAGCAAACCGAAGCACCAGAAATGCTTTTTAATCGAAATGCTTAGGAACCCAGGCCCTGATTGGCTCATGCCCCTTTTCCACCGGTCGGCACGGGTCGAATGTTACGTCATATGTGCGTCGCAGAGAACCCCTTTATGCCTTCCCCACCGGATATTCCGTGCTGCTCCGCGCCAGATTTCTTGAGATTTTTGGTGTGGTTTCAGAGGGGTACCAAGGCGTGCTCACCCACTCCGGAAGGAGGAAGGAGGAGACTCGAGCTGTTTTCACGGAAGCGAGGGAAGCGATCACGGCAGGACTTTACATGAATAACACGGTAAAAACAATTATTTGTTTTTAAAATTATAGCAAAGATGGGTCTTCAGCTGAACGTGTCCTTAATAAAATCACGTACTGCTCAAAACTGCAGGAATTTAAAAAGTAGGATCGCCACGAGCAACGCGCGCGGGCGGCTTTATGTCTTTAAAATCTAGCTCAATGAACAGATATAAAAATATATTTCATAGCTGACTTTATAGTACGAGGGCTCCTGAGCTCAACCACGCTTTAATATGGTCACGTAGTGGTCAAATCTGCTGCATTTAAAGTAGGTTCGCTTTGACTTCTTCCAAACCTGTGTGTGCACTACGAAAATAAATTATAAAAATTCAAATAATAATTCAAATAACTCAAACGGGTTACAGTCAGTACATGAACATGTTGTGATTAAAATGAGTTAGTTTGAAAAATATCTGCCATGTGGTTTTTGAGGTATTAGCTGATATGTGTTACAAAGTACAAGGGAGAAAAAGATACGAGCTAGCTTGACACATTTATGTCTATAAAACATTGAATATTTATTCAAATAACTCAAACAGGTTATAGTTAGTACATGAACATGTTGTGATTAAAATGAGTTAGTTTGAAAAATATCTGCCATGTGGTTTTTGAGGTATTAGCTGATATGTGTTACAAAGTACAAGGGAGAAAAAGATACGAGCTAGCTTGACACATTTATGTCTATAAAACATTGAATATTTATTCAAATAACTCAAACAGGTTATAGTTAGTACATGAACATCCTGTGATTACATTCTATTAAAAAAAAAAAACAGTTTCTGGACTAAATTAACCACATTTTTCTTTTACAGTCACCAGAAGAAAATCACCAGAATTCAACAACCTGTGTCGTCTTCTGGAGGAAGCCGTGAGACACCAGATGGAAATTCGTTACTTCTGTTTGTCACTTCAAACTTTTCCTATTAAACGTTATATTTTCTTAAGTGGTGTTCTGGAACATTCAATTTCCTAAACTTATTTTACAATGTGAAGTGTGTATAGTGTTTAAATCCATACTGGAAGTTAAGAGAACTTTCCATTTGCATTTGACCTTTAAAGAATCATAAGATAAAGATTATTAGAATCTGCTCAACTGTTATTACGTTATAAATTATTTGGTTCTAGGATGAAGTCATACAAAAAAAGTCAAAAATTAAAAGTGGCCAAAGTCCTTTGGACAGTTTAAAGTTAAAGAATTCACAGACCATCCATCTACCCATCCATCATCCATCCATCTTCTGCGCCCAGCAGCAACTTTACCAGGGAGACACAGGCATCAACATCCACCCCTTCAGCTCGTAGGAATACCTCAAGGTGTTCACAGACCATCCATCCATCATCCATCCATCATCTGCGCCCAGCAGCAACTTTACCAGGGAAACTCTGGCAGTTTCAAAGATCACAGTGTGATGTTTTAAATCAACTTTATTTATAAAGCACATTTTAAAAACCACAGGGTCAACCAAAGTGCGGTACAATAACATAAAAGACAAGTTAATTAAAAACTATAAAAAGCATACAAAAATAAATACATACAGGTAGTCCCCGACTTACGAGCGAGTTCCGTTACAACGAGTTGCTCGTAACACGGAAATCTCGTAATTCGGAACGGCCGCCACGTGTCTCGTAAGTCCGGAATTTCGCTCGTAAGTTGGAACGGTTTTGCTAGCGCGACTACAAACACTCGTTTTTCATCGAAAAACTGCTTACGAGTGCATAAAAATGATCGGAAACGTGTGTCCACATGTTTAGCTAACGAACTGTGGTGAAAAAACACAGAAAAACTCGGTATTTTTTGCGTTTTTTCCAAAAATTCGCCAGCTCGTAAGTCCGGAACCTCGTAGGTCAGAGCGCTCGTAAGTCGGGGACTACCTGTATACCAGTCTTACTGCAGGTGTGTTAAAATGCCATAAAATATAAGATCACGTGTTAAAAGCCAAGGAATAAATGTGTGTTTTTAAATAAGATTTAAAAAGTTTTGAGGACTGTCAGCAGCAACTGCTCAGCTGATCTGAGAACGGGGAGGGCAGGAAGGTTGAAGCAGCTCAGACAAATATGGTTTTGCAACTTTATCAAGCACCTTGTGCATAACTAAATAATAAAATATGTTTTTAATACATCTTTATTGTAAAAATACTAAATTGGAAAATACATGGGTTTAAAGAAGGCAACAAGGTAGGATTATGAATTGGGTTTAAAGATTACAGCTCATGAGGTACTCATTATAGCATGACATCTCTTTCACAACATTCTGTCAAAGCCTTTATTGTGTTCTTCTTCTAGTGGTGGCTACTAGTAAATAGCTTGAGGGAACACTACTGCCACCATGTGGTAAGACGAGTAGGATTCTGGACCCCGCCCACAGAAGGGGTACAAAAAAGCTGTGGAAACAGAATATAGATGTGACCCGACACGAACTGAGCCAATCTGAGCCGATCCAACCCGAGCCGAGCCGAGCGGTGTAAAAGAGGCATCAGTAACCGTGAGCTCTGTTTAACTCAGCCATGATTGGCTGTTACAGTAGCAAACATTCACTAACACAAATAGCAGGGGATTTGTTTATCTCCGCTCTTTCAGGTGGACCGCTCTCAAACATTATGTGTGTTCAAAAGTTTCTGGTAGCTTCATCCAAACCATCCACATGCCCAGCTAGGTTATTTAAATACATATTTCCCTTGATTAATAACCACATCTCGGATCTGCTTAATCTGTCTCTAATGGATGGTCACGAACCACAGCACTTTGATTGCTGTAATTAAACCTTTACTTAAAAAAACATAACCTTGACTCAGGAATCCTAGCCGATTATAGACCTATATCGAACTTTCATCTTAAAAATTCTAGAGAAAATACTTTGTAGTTACTGGTCAGCTATGTGATCATCTGCAAATAAATAATCTGTTTGAAGAGTTTCTGTCAGGGTTTAGAGCTCACCACAGCACTGAATCTGCACTGGTGAATGTTATTAATGATATTCTCATGGCCTCAGACAATGGACTTGTGTCTATTCTGGTCCTGTTAGACCTCCGTGATGCATTTAGTTGATCATAATATTATATCACAGAGACTTGAACATGATATTGGAATTACATACATGAACTGCTCTTAATTGGTTTAAATTAGATCTATCTGATAGATTCCAGTTTGTAAATATAAAAAATGAATCTTCATCATACACTAAAGTTAGTCATGGTGGTAAATGGAGCTTACTTTTATAGCGCTTTCCAGCCCCCTTTGAGGGGCCCCAAAGCACTTCACCGTACCAACCATCCACCCCTTCATACACACATTCATACACCGGTAGCCGTAGACTGCCATGTAATGCGCCAACCAGTCCTACAACTCGAGGTTATGTGTCTTGCTCAGGGACACAACGAGATATGCCGTGACCGGGAATCGAACCCGAGAACTTCCGGTCCTGATCTGGCTGCCCTGCCTCTACACCATCTCGGCCCGAGAACTCTCATGGAGTTCCTCAAGGTTCAGTGCTTGGAGGAATACACTTTATCTTGTACTTTGTTTATGCTTCCATTAGACAATGGGCCTCATTCATGAACTGTTCGTACGCACAGATTTGTGCTTAAACTGTGCTTACGAGTGATTTAGGAGCATATGTGGCATTCAACAATGTTTACGTATCCTACGATTTTTTTCAGATACGAACAAAATCTACGTGTGGTCCGGACCTGTCGTATATTTTACGAGCGGTCCGTCTGCTGTCATCCAGACAGCATTACTCCACAAATAACTTCATATTTCGTTATTTAGGAAATGTTTAGAGTTTAAAAAAGTCACGCACCACAATTGTTTTTGACAATAGGTTCTGTTTGAAGTCGAATTATAATTTTAAATGTAATAATGACTAACGGATTAAAGTATTTAAATGAAAATCAATTTGTTATCAATGCCGTTTTCTAACACTACAATATTAATATGAAGATCTCAAACTGAAACCAACTTAAACCATGAATTAATTTAAGTTTAATTTGCCGCGGTATCGCAGACTTCGGTAAGCAAGACTTTAGACTGACTTCCTTCAGCCAGTGTCATAGCTCTCATGTGGCGCAGTCAGTAAGAGCACTGCGTCGCAGTTCCGAAGGTTCTGGGATCGCCTCCTGTGGGGGGACAACGTTTTTCTTTTTTTTTCTTTTAATTCATTCCAGATTTAAAAAAAACAAGAAAACTATTTACAATACAACAAGAAATAAAGCATAAAGCCTTTTTAATTTGGAATGAATAAATAATCTAAAGTAAGAAGGAAGAAAAAAGATTCATACCTTGTGGGACTCGATCCCACGAGGTGTAGAAAAAAGGTTAGGAACAGCTAACGGAGCAATGCGTTACGCAGTGAGCCACCAGTACGCATGCATGTTTTGAGATCCACATTTATTATAAACAAACTTTCTTTGGTTTTAGCTGGTCATTTACTTCCATGAGTGACGCTGCTAATAAGGACAGATTTTCTGTTCTTGTCCTCAGAGACCACAGAACTTCATCCTCCGCACCGGTAGAGTTCTTCTTTTTTACTTTTCGCTGTCATTTTATGGACGTACACGTTTTGCCTCTGAGGCAGGAAACGTAGCCTTATATGGCGTTTTGAGGGGTGGGAATTATGTAAATAAGCTCACGCGTGCACGCGCAGCTGTTTAGAACAGCTGGGATCCATCAACTTTAAGCAGCCCGTTTACACGCTTTTCCTGTGGATAGAAGAGTTTGTTGGATCTGACGTGGCATGTTCTTACGAACGCTTCTTAAGAACAAAAGTGGGAGAAACGTAGGATAAGAATACGAACAGTTTCATGAATGAGGGCCAATGTTATTAAACAACATAGGATAAATTTTCTATGTTATGCTGATGACACAATTATATTTGTCCATGAAACCCAATGAATTCAATCAGTTACTTAAGACTACAAGCATGTCTTAAAAAAAAAACAAAAAAATAAACTGGATGACCCTCAATGTTCTGCTTTTGAACACAGACAATACTGAGGTTTTAGTTTTTGGACCTGAGTCTTTCGTCCGCCTTGGATAGCATTAATCTGGCCTCCAGTTCTAATGTTAAAAATCTTGGTTTTATTTTTGATCAGGACATGTCTTTTACCCCCACATTTAAAAACGTTACAAGAACCACCTTCTTCCAAATGCGCAATATCGCTAAAATTAGAAACATCTAATCTAAAAATGATGCAGGAAAACTGGTTAATGCATTTGTCATGTCTAGACTGGATTATTGCAATGGCTTATTATCTGGGTGTCCAAATACTTCTTTAAAAAGTCTTCAGTTAATCAAACATGCTACTGCCAGTCTTAAATGGAGTTAGTAGGAGAGATAATGTTTCTCCAAGTTTAGCTTCTCTCCACTGGCTCCCTGTCAAGTCCAGAATATAATTCAAAATCTTACTTCTAAACTACAAAGCTCTCAACAACCTAACTCCATCTTATATTTGAGATCTTGTTGTTGCATATTTTCCTAACACAGCACTTAGTTCTCAGACTGCAAGCTATCTTCTGGTCCCTAGAGTTTCCAAAAGCTGAATGGGAAGAAGATATTTCAGTTATCCTCCACTCTTATGATCCATGGGATTAAGATTTTCCTTAAAAAAAAAACCTATGGTTAAAGTCGACTTGCCATGCTGTCTTAAAGTCGTTTGCCAACCGCCAGCAGAAGAAGAGAGCAGCTCGCCTCCTGCGTAACTGATATGCGCATGCGCAAATGAGCTCACGTACATCACTTCTGGAAAGACTCGGCTTGGAAAACAAACGTGATTTAAAAGATGAACGTGGATAGTCCAAAAAGTGTGGTTGGTGGCAAATTCACTTTAAAAAAAAACCCCGATGGGAGCGTGGATAAAACCAAGGTGGTATGTACCTATTGCAGCGATGAATTTTCTTTTCCCCGAAGCACAACCAGCCTAAAATACCATCTTCGGGCGAAGCATGTTTTCGCCGATGTTAGCAAGAATGCTACTTCCGTTAGCAAGAATGCTAGTTCGGAGGATCCAACTACATCAAAGTGTGCTCGGCAGACAACGATGGCGGAGTTTAGCCGTCCAAAAGTGAACAAAACGACAGCAGAGAAAGCAAGTTATGCTACCGCTAAATGGATAGCCCAAGACTGTAGACCACTTAACATAGTTGAAGACCGGGGGCTTCTTAATATGCTTCGCGTCTACACAGGAGACCCGACAGTAACGTTGCCTTCCCGGAGGACTATTGTTAAAATAATACATGAACTGTATGACACCACGAAGACTTCTAAAGCACTGCAGCTGGAGAATGCTGAATATATTGCTCTAACTGGAGACCACTGGACCTCCGTGAGTAATAACAATTACCTCGGTGTTACCGCACACCTAATAGATAAGGAATGGCAGCTACACTCTTTTAGTTTGGGCATTTTAAAAACAGAAGAAAGACATTTTGCAGACGCATGCGCTGGTCAGTTTCTCCAAGTGGCTAAAGAGTGGAATATTACTGAGAAGGTCACCACTTTAGGAACTGACAGTGCTCCCAACATGGTTGCTGCTGCAAGAATTTTGCTTTTTGAACACGTGCCCTGTGTAGCTCATGCTGTACATCGAGTTATCACCGTAGCTTTGCGAGACGGTGGATTTGATATCCCCTTAGCCAAGTGCCGTAAAATAGTGGGACATTTCAAACACAGCCCTGCAAATGCATCAGAGCTGAAAACACAGCAAGCCTCTCTTGGAGTTAAAGGTTCAGTATGCAGTTTCTGTAGAACTGCAGCAGTTAGAAATATTTTCAACAGGCAAAGCATTCTGATCCCTCCCCCTCAGAGCCATATGTGGCTCTGCCCCCTTGTGGTCTGTTGAATTTCAAATTCAAGCTCTGTTTTTATTGGCTGATTCAAATTCAAGCTCTGTTTTTATTGGCTGGTTACAAACTCTGTTTTTATTGGCTGGAAAATGGTGGGTCACCTTTTCTTTTTAGAAATGCTTATTTACCACCTGGAGAAGCAAGGGGACAATATTTTTTTTAAATTTTTTTCAGAGATTACCTGGCTAACATCAGTCTGTCAGGAGGTAGGGACAGAGTGAAGAAATATGTTCATAAAAAAAGCTACATACTGCAGCTTTAAGGAGGAGGCACTTGTCCAAGATGTACCTACACGCTGGAATTCAACTCTGGACATGATTCAACGGATTCAGCACAACAAAGAGCCACTCAAAGCAACACTGGCCCACCAAAAGCACAACTTAGCCCTGATAACCCCAGCTGAATATGAGAAGTTGGCAAAACTAGAAAATCTACTTGAGCCCTGCAGGTGAGTTTTTCTTTTTTTCTCCTACATT